>QKQZ01051649.1:0-35694 GCA_003595255.1 Solenopsis fugax
GGTCGTGGCCCTGCTGACTCTCGGCGGTCGAGCGCGCGCGTACACCAACCAGTGGGCGGCACACATCGATAGAGGAGAGGAGGTGGCCAGGCGAGTCGCCGAGGACTATGGATTTCACTATTTGGGCAAGGTAAGTGCCTCGAGTCCCAGCCTCACCGATTGGAACTGGGTCTCTGTCTCTCTCTTTTTTTTATATGGTATTCCGCGCTTTTGAACGGTCGCGGAAAATCTTCTTTTGCACGACCGTAGTGCGAATATGGTTTTACATTGTTGCCTGAAATGGATGTCTGCCGATACAGGTGCTTTGAATAGTAATTATTGTATTGGTATTTAATTAATCGTTTGTGATAAAATTCGGACTATTATGAGATAAGATTATTGACACGTAACTGATATTAACACGTAATAAGTATTATTTATTAAAATGAGATTAATCATTGGAATATGTTTTTTGGCTTACGTGATGCTGTGGTATCTTTTAGATCGTAAATTATCGGAACAATATTTGATTAAATTAAAAAGTGGGATTATTGAATATTTGTTAATTGAATCGATAAAATCGAAGACTGTAAGGCAATGCGGTGGAATAAGCAAAGATGATATCATCGCAAAGGTGAATTATACAATGTGCTTAAGATGAGGCACGATGAGATTTAATGGCACGTTCTTCCAGGCAACAAACGATCTTCGCCATTTAGTTCTAGCGGCTCGATTAGTATACAACATCGAGGTTGAAATTACAAGATTTATTCACTTGACATTATCAGCTGCGGTAAATTTGAATGCAAATTCGAGTTAGACAATTCTATTCTCGTGTCGAATAACTCGGCAATGCGGTGAGGAAAACCGTTTTGTGTTTTAATTAAATTCTATTTCATCATTCATTCGTGAAGTTAAGAAGCGCAGAGATCGCTCAAAATGATCTCTCTCATAAATTGGATATGTGAATTAATATTTAAAGAAGAAACACATGCTACGGCGAGCGGTTTAAATATGCAATTAATAACGATCCGCAAATACGTTTTCGTTGAATTTGTTCGCCGATATTAGCTTCATTTCCGATAGAGGTATTTTGAAGAGAAACGTAATCCTCATTGAAGGATATTTTAAAACGTTTTATAATCTTCAATATTTTGATATTTTTCTTCTGAAATCAAGAGAGAGAGAAAACTTATCCGTTACGCTTCGGTAACATAACTGCTTCAAAGGAAACTTTTGTACTATATGATAACATTTAAAATCGAAATTGGCGTAGATTTGAACTCAATACAACCGATAAAGCTCGTGGGGGATCTGTGCGATATCTATATTTTATTCTGATTGTGAGTTAAATAATATAAATCTGATAACTCCTAAATTGAAAGCTCATGAGGCTTTTATCTCATTTAGTTCGTATACGATTGTCATTCTAAGCGAATGCGACTGACATTCTTTTTGTCGATACGACGACAAAAAATTGAAAATCCTATTTTTCTTATTTCTTCTTAAAGAATACAAAACTGATTTTAGTGGCATTTGTTTTTTCATCATTTTTCGCGATTCGGAGGAAACATGTCGATTTCGAAACGGACATCGAATCCATTGCCGTATTTTTCATGCCTTCTGCGATCACAATGGAAAAATTCCCCGTCATTCATTCATACCGTTTCATCACGCTCTTTTTTTGCTGCGCTATCGCCAGAGAGGTCTATATAGTGCACTTCGTTGATCCTGTGTAATGATTCCCGGATTGTAATTTGCTCGGAAAATTATATAACTCCATTTAGAAGAGAGAGATTTCGTATTTTTAGATTTCGATTTATATCCTTCTGCGAAACAGACGTAATCTCATTTTTGACACTTGATCAGCACACACACGCAGAAAGCATGTGATAATTCCGCGCTTGGTTTACTTTATGATATAACTATTTTGCATGTGTATATTAATAGTGGCATATGAAATATATCTTAAGAATAAGATTTACATGGAATAAAATTTATATACGGTGTAGTTTTGATTAAAATTATTTTTTAAAAGAATTAAAATATTGAAATCTCGTTTTATAAAATTATATTTAATACATGTTTAATTTTTAATTTTTTAATGTTTTTAAAAGAAATTAGAATACGAGTATTAGGTGATTTACATATAATAAAATTCTTAGTATAACCGTATTTAAAATCGATTACATGTTTTTCGCATTGAGAAATTACAGCCCGCTACATTCGTATTGCCTATCAGACAAGATAGCAATCCAATCCTGGTTATAACTGACTTTCCTCGAAGAGACACCCGATTGCTCTGACGTAAGTCTTGGTGACGTATGCCTATGTTTCAGTGACCGTGAAGGTCGTGATGTAGACTTCGTTGTCGCAGTTGTTACAGACGGAAATTAACGTGCGCGACAATCTCCTTTCTGCCTAAATAGCTGGCGATGGAGAGTCGAACTCGCGCTATCTTCAGTTTCCACGTCGCTTCTTCTTCAATCGAGCACAATCGGTGGCTCCAATTTGGTAGGCCACGTACACTGTTCCACCGAAATGTCGATAAAATATCGCGCTCGCGATAAAGCGGTGGAATTGAGAATAACCCGAATTTTAGATATTGTGTGTGTGCAATAATTTTTTCATTCCTTAAATTTACATCATGCTTGTGTTTTATTTTTACTTTCGTTTTACTCTTGACAATGGATAATTTTATCTCGATAATAGAACCGGTTCTATGCTGTTCTACATATTATGGAGAGATAACAGGATAAACGTATATCCTTATCCCTTTACGGTCAATTAACATAGTAAGTTAATAAAATAAGTTAACAAAATTAGATAAATTGCTGAGCAAGAAGTTAAGTGATTCAGCTTCTTTTGATTATCGCGATATTATTTAAATGAGAATTATTTTCTGTATTAGTTAATATCTCATTAATGTGATTATTAATATCTAAATTCGTATTTTAAAATAATTAATTTCGATGCTGGCTCTTGTGTAATTTTCCAAACAATTAACAAATCCACACTTCTGCACTTCGCATTCTGTTTTTACTTGTGATTGTGAAACAGCGGAAGCACAACAAAGCCCGGTTTGTAATTACGCGCGTACTGATACAGACGATTTTTAAGATCGAGTAACAACAGGATGTTGCAACCGAGGGGAGATAAGCGCGTACTCACGCGTATATTTCGCCAACGCGAAAACTCTTCTGTTCAATTTAGTCCGCGGAAAATTCACGCTGTTTAAATGCTCGTTCGATCGCGTTCTTTCCATTTTTGTTTTCTTATTTCTCTTTTTACCACTGCACTGACACGCGGATGATTCGCCACTGCACCGGCAGATAAACGGCACTCATGCGTAAACCGTGCTCTCGCAGAATACCGCCGTAATGTGAAATCGCGTTCGAAACTCTAATGCGATAAACAGAATTTTAAAACGGGAATTCACGGAATTGCGAAATTTTAGTAATATTAATCTCTCTTGCGGAATATGGAAACACACGGATTTTCCGTGTGTGTCAGCTGTTCTGTTACGCGCCGAAGTGGCCTCGAATGTTTGCCGATTTAATTTTGCAAACGGCTACATGGCAATCACTTGCGAAACGCCGTATGATCGCGACCATGCGTTTATGAACGCCTCGATAATAGGACAAATACACATGCACATTGGATGCATTTCTGGCTTGGTCGATCTCTCGTTGCTTTTCGTGAACTCTGTAATTTTCCGCGAATTGCTTCCATACGCAGAATATTTATCAAGATAAAAGCAGCAACATGTGTCGTTAATTTTGCAAAATATGCATTAAACATCTGTCAACAGAACGATTCGTAAAAACAGAGGAAATATTCAAGAAATAATGAACATTGAAAACATTTAAGTGCGTATATATTTTTTATTTAATGAATAATTATGATTAACTTTATTCATCATTCATTTTTTAAATTAATGAGTTATTTATTTGCTGTCCATTCATGTTTTGCATTCATTTTTTTATCTTCATTTATCTTATTTATAAAAATACACTATATATAATGGAATAATTTATATTGAATTCGTAGTTCTGAGAAATGATGTAGTTTTGCTTGTTTTGATAGATAATGGTTTTTTATTGTAATATCTTGATAAACACTTATTATGTTGAAATTTCTCATAATTGCTCTCATTTGTTAATTGCATAGTCTGTCCTTGAAAAAGTTGCGATATCGTATCTTATCAAGCAGTAAAATTTACGTTAATATATATTACATTCACGATTAGCGGTTATTAATGAAGCAGAATATTCTTTGATAGGAAATTTCATTTAAACTTGATGTAAAAAACTCAAATTAGAAAGATGATTATGATGTAATACAAATATTTAATTGCCATAAACTTGATACTCGATTTTCAAGAAGATAGCAGTTTTTATTTGATCTTTTTAATGTTGACTTTATTACTTTTCGCTTTAATTATGTTTAATTGATATGAATGTTTAATTAATATAACTTTTAAGAAAATGTGAAGAGTTTTGTTGTGATATTTTTATTATTATAAATTATGCAAGCATAATTATAAATATGTTAGAGCCTAAATTGGATCTTAATAAATTTTCGCAAATTATTTTTGTAACTATTTTCTGTATTCCTTGATAAAAAATTCTTGATTTTAATAAAAAATTTGCTATTTCCTCATTTTCGTTACTTTAGTAATTATTTATTAGACTCTTTCGGATCTTCATACACATACGCGTTTTTTGCGTTTTAAAATCTTTATAATATGTTAAATAGTTTTTTTTTAAATTAATTTATAATAATTTTAATAATATTTATAATGCTTAACGTAAATGTGATAATTTTAATTATTTAGTAAGTTTGAGATATTCAATTATTTAATTATATCCAATATTTGCATAAATATAATTAACTTTAATAATCAAAACCGACAATATAAAATCAGAAGTAAATTAAAATAGAAAATCGACAGTAGATAAAATTAATAAGATACGGTAGAAAAAGGGTTTACGAAGAGGAAATAATCGCAAAGAAATTTTCTTCGACGATAAACTGCGACCGCAGAAGTAGTCGTCTACTTTTTCACATTATTTCTGTTTCTTTGTTGTCTTTTGTATCAAAGATAAGAAAAATTCTCATAAAATAGATATTTTCTGAACCATATAAATAAAGGAAATTTTTTTTAATTGCAAGGCTACTTCTTGAGAGTTTATCCATTTCTTTTTACTTGGAATCTGCAGAATTTTATCTCTATTTTTGAGATAGAAATCTTTTGTGAAACGTTTCCGCCGGACCTTCGCTAGGTTTTATCTAATGATGAAAAAAAACCCTAAGTGCTCTCCTTTCAGTAGAAAAGAAAATTCTTTTTACTAATATTTTGAACATATCTGAAAATCTTGAAAATATCCGAAACAATTACTTGGACCTTTGTCGACAGCACTAGCTAGATTTACTCGAGTTGCATCGCGTTGAAGCATTCCATTTCTATTAGACTTTGCTCGGTAATCCAGTCAAAGTAAAGTAACACAAAGTGAAATAATAATTGCTAAGGAATAGCAGTAATTGTTTGTTGAAAGTATACATTTTATTGAATCTACTAGATGTTTGATGACTAGTTGCAAATTTCTTTCCCATGAGATTTTATTTATTATTTGTGAAACTATATAATATTAATATTTCTTTTCTTGTAATATTTAATAACTTCGAAATATTTTATTGAACATTAATATCTCAATAGTTAAACAGAAGAAATTATATTTTTGGAACATTGTGTGTATTTAATTATATTTAATTTAATTAATCAATTAACGTTTGAAATTTTTCTTTTATTATCTTGAATATTAATTTCGTAAAAAGAGATGCTGAATATTATCACAATATTTCATTAAATTTAAATATTTTTGTTATGCAATGATTCGCTAGTGAAAAAGTTTCACTTATCGCATATTATGGCTGGTTTTAGTTGCAGTTTTAATGCCGCATTTAGTCTGATAGACGAGCTGTACGCATCAGTTTCCGTATAAACGTGATAGCCGAAATTCTGGCGGACAGTAACTGTCCGGGACTTTAAAACTAGTTAAAACTTGTCCGACCTGGACAAGAAATACGAGCCGTTAAACAGAACCGCTCGTTCAAACTGCGACCGCGAATATCTAGCTACGCTCATTTCATCCGTGCTATAGGCCGTTATTAATTTATTGCTATTATAATGGAGCTCGATCCGAACAGCTGTACAGCGGGGCTGCCATTACGGTGGCTTTCTCACCCCGGATTTTAACTATGAACCGTTGTTGTTCACTTTAACGATCGTACGCACTGTCCTAGAACCCATGTGAGTATAGAGTTTATTAGCTTTGTAATGTATTCAAGTTGCCTGTCGGAGAAACCGCAGACAATGTAACACTCGGTAAAACCAATCTTGAACGCGAAAATACCCGATAGTTTCGTCATCGGCGATTGACCGTAACGAAAAGATTGTGATCACGTGGTACAATTTTTTATAGCGACTCGGCGTCTTTGTGATTGCTAAACTTAAAACAAGTACTTAAAAATACTTCATTAATTAGGTTTTATTAAATTACATATTTTAAAAAGAATTATTGTTTGTGGAAGAAATTCGATATTTGTATAAAATGGTATTATCTGTTTTATACAAAGAGAAGATAGAAAAAAACAGAAAAATGTTATTTGTTCAAAACCATTTTAGATTGCAATATTCTTCTTAAAATGTTATTTTAGCAAAATATTGTATGCTTTTATTGTTTTCATTTTTGATTAAATTTTATGTTCTTCAATATAGCTACGTATTTTTTTTTTACTTTTTATATTTTTTTGAATTATAAGAGATTAATATTTTTATGTTATCAATTACTATTTTTATAATAGATTCTTTATTATTTATTTATCGATAAATAATATCAGTCTACGCGTTTTATAATTATTGACATACTGCGTTCAGCATATTTACAATCTCAATAAGAGAATGCATTTTCTATTATATGAACTTTCGAGATACATTTCGTTTTATACGATTCTGCAAGTCTATGAGAAGATGAACACGCACTAGAACATCGGGTTCCCGTATTTGCAATTCGCCTGCATCCTTGAAGGGTAAAGGGGTGACTAGATCGCATTAAGTGAACACTCGAGGCGGAGAACCGCTAAACGCGGCTTTGTCTCTTATGAGTTTTCAGCTACTTGAAGATCAAACGATCGAACGAAGGGGAGCGGGCAAAAAATCGTTGTTGAGGTTTTACCGTTATGTTACAAAGAAAAATCCGCGCCTGTAATCTAAACTTGTGATTAAATTTCTATTTAATTTTTGTAGTAACTTGCTTTAAAAAATAACAAGTTCCAATAACTTTATATTACATTATTATTAAAAAAAAATAAAACGCATTTAATTATTTTATAATTAAATTATTCTATTGGAACACTATATACTATATAATTTTAATTTTTTTATTTTTGTAATATATAAAATACTATACGTGTAAATTAAATTTTTTATACATTATGCATTATTTTAAATAAATAATTTTTTAATCGTTGGGTAAAATTTACATTTTAGACAATTAATATAGCTTAAGATACTAATTTGTAGAATCTTGTTTCTGATTTTGTTTATCATCATATTTAAATAACACGTTTCGAAACGTAAGTTATGTAATAGTTTTGCTTAACAGCTATTGTGTCGAGTGTAGATATTTTTTGTAGGTCTGAATTGATCTCTCTTACAATAAATGTTTGAATAGTGACAAGAATATAGTGGGGCAGGTAGACCGACCCAACTTTTTTTCCATGGAATATAAGTCAACATAATACACCTGTATCTGCTATTTATCTGTTGAAATGACTAGATCTAGTAGCCAAGTTTTTCCATTACGTTATTATTTCAAGCTTTATTATAGCCGTATATGAATTTCAATATAATTGAACGTATCTTACATTCGATAAATTTATATACTAATTTCAAAACATACAATAATTAATTTGTAAATTTGTTTACTAAAGAAAAGTTGGGTTCTAAATTTGTAGTATAATTTTCAATTGAGAAAACATCTAATGATACGTTGTACAATAATTTTTTTTCCGCAATTTTGAAATTATTTGAGATAGAAAGGGAGTAAAATAGTCGGTGCACTCATGCAACGCGATCGTTTTACGAAACCTCATATATTTTTCATGGCATGCTTCGATACGCTTCTCTAAACCTATTCAATCCATTTTCTTGTCATATCTGAAAGAGTTCTACCTTATCACTGATATTGCTATTGCCTCCTCATCAAGGTGCAGTTACTCTATTTTATCAGGAAAGAGCCGTATCCAAAAATCGGTTTCTCCTTCGACACGAAATTTCATCGTCGCTCGATATTCTCGTTGCAAGTAATTTTCTGTTTCATTGATCTCCTTTTTATTTAATAACATTTTGGTTAACGACAAACTGCAGGAACAATAATTCAGGTTAATTGGCCGTACGAAACAACTTTGTTTGCGTTTTTCGACATGCCTTCCTGAGTATACAAATTGGGGTATAGCCTTTCATAATTTTTGATGCAGGTATGTTGTGATATTGTGATCAATAATTCGAGAGACTAGAATTTTTTTATGAGAATTGCATTTTTAATCTCGTTTTACTATGAACAAAACAAAAATAGTCTCATTGCTTTTGAAAATAAAGTTTCGTGACGATAAATTTTTGTTTTAGTGATTTTTGATATAATTCCATTTAGCATAAATAACATTTCACTATTTCACAGCGATTGTATTTGATTTTATGCGCTAGATTTTACTTATAAATTTTCAAGAAATGTGCATTATTGTGAATATATTAATAAAAATTACATAGTGAAAAATAAAAAATGTGTGCAGTATATAAAAGTTAATTTAAAAATTGTACATGATTGCTGTATCTGTTTTCTAAGATACAAAAATGCAATTCTGATATCGCTCTGTCAAAACTCAAGATTAATGTAATTAATGAATGTGACCGCTCTTAATGACGTTCGATGCTTTTTTTCTCGAATGTCTGCTGACGCTGAATGCCCATGACTATAACGCACCCTCCCAATATCTTCTACTCGCCGACATTGAGAAGAAACGAATCGTTAAAGCATTTTTATTGATGGGAATGGTGGGGTTACAGTTCGAACAAAATTCTTTAGTCTAGACATCGTCGAAGAGAGAGAGAGAGAGGGGGGGGTAGGGAAAGGGAGAGAGAAAGAGCAACGCGCGGAAACATTGAGATCGTATCAGAAAGAGACGGAATGATAGGAGAGATGTAGGATGAAGAAAGAAGATTGAGAGTGAGAGGAAAAGGCTGTAGATTTACTTTAAAATTTTCCGACTTTTCGAACTTTCTTCCTCTTGACCTCAGTCTTTCTACACGACTTCTTGCGTATCTCTGTTATGTAAGATATTAACTTTTCTATCGGGTTCAAAGTACGATTCTTTTTAACTATAGCTGCGACAAAAAATTCTCATTATAAATAAATATTCTTGTTATAAATATTTTTTTATTCTAGGCCAAGAGCATTTATAAACTATTTTTAAGTTAACATATGTTAATTTAATCAATTTTATTTATATTACAATATTTTTATAGTTTGTTACAAGAACTTGATCCATGTTGTTTTATCGCACTTTAAATTTATTTCATTGTCAGTAATGTGCGATAAATTAAAGTTACTTTGTATAATCGCTTTTTTTTTAAGTTTGTTAATGCATATTTAATTAATGTTGTTTCTTATACAGCATGATTAGAGAGAATGAAAGCGATTATTACAATTTAGATAGTGTGAGGTAAGCGAAGATTATAAAATGGCAAGAATGTAATGCAATCGATTTCTCTATGCTGCAACTGCGCTGCTACAGCTCTAGCCTTGTCTTAAGACTATCGTAATCCTGTTCAATTAAATTTCATGTTGCTCTCTGTACAAGCGATCAAGTATCGGTCCGAATGCTTTCACCAGTCTACCTTTGCATTAGGATTGATTGGAGTAATCATTGCAGCAGAGTGAACGTAACAATTCATTAAAATAAAATTATTGAAGAGATCAGAATCTTTAAAATACTGTCGCTGCTGCATTATTTATTCAATAGTTGTCGAAAGTTTGGAGAATAGAAATAATTAATTAATATTTTAATATAACAGTATCCTCTTTCAACTGATATCTCATTTATCGATCGACTTGATGTTTCTAATTTCATAATTGCACTTATTATTTCATTATATATGTATCTAATTACATAATAATTATGAACCAATTGATACTAATTTTATTTACAAAACTTATCAGTATGCTAAATAAAGTGTATCCAGAAGCTATTACGCAAGCATGTGCGCGAGTTATAAACAAACTTCATTAGAAAGAAGACCTATGTGGCACTATAAAAATAATAATAACGCAGGCGATAATTTTCGCGATGCGTAAACGCAAAAAAGTTTCTGGGGATACTCTTCAAGTTCGTTTGAGCACGTCGCGCACGTCATCCATTTTCGCGCTACCTTCTCTTCTCAAACAATGTCATCTCGCCATTATTATATTCTCGCGGAATCTCGATCGCGTTCGGTGGGCCAATCACACGCCCTTTATCGATCACCGTCGATGGAACGTGGAGCGGTTCTCAGCACCGCGACACAATGGCCATCGCCTTTGGAAGTTCGAGCGTTGCCGCACTTAAAGCTACGCGCATTTCCGACCGACATATCGAAGTGCACCGATTGCATCGATTGTATGTCAAACGTTAGAGTTCAGTTGCGCCTGAATGCTAATTTAGAGCCTGATCTAAACCAAGTCTAATAGGGACAAGATAGAATAATGCATATACTTTTATACATATGTTCCACAATAATGTTTATTTTAATTGTTTTTTACAATATAAAACCGAAGAGATAAAACAATTAACTTAATAAAATCAGTCACTAATTATTTATTGGCATTTTTGCATTTTTTTTAAAATTAGAATTATCGAATATTTCCTCATCGTAAGAAAATACTTGTCTCATGTTTTCATCTTTTAATTGTTACAAGTTAATGTCAATTATTTTATAATTTTATATTTTGATATATTTTAGTTCATTTTTTTTTATATACTCAAGTGTGTAAGTATATATAGAAGATTTTGATTAAAAGATTTTGGATAAAGAAATATAATCAGTCGAGATTTTTAAAAGTGAATAGTATTGAGTGAAAATGTAGAGAAAATAATGGAGTTCGTCGGCAAACTGATTGCGTTAAATCGATCTATCTCGTCTATCTCGTCTCACATGTATTATAGTGTTTGACATTGATACATCGGGGCGAAGTATCAATTGCGGTTAGCGTTGCGGTACAGCCTTGCACTTGTGAGTAATTTTGCAATTGAGAATCATGCGGTCCACACGAGGATGTTACATCGTTCGTATCGTATCCGACGTACTTGCACATGCAGATTCTACTGGGATACATTATGCGGATCTCATGTTGTACTTTTCGATGTTTCGATTTACACCTCTCGATATTGACTGTCGACGCTGTGGCATCAATTTTACCATGCGTATGAGCTCGCGTAAATTGCATCCTTCCCCCCTCCCCCCACGCAGTTTTCCTTCATCCCAATATCGCAAATATATATCGGTATCAGCATTGCGCTGTGAAAGGAAAAGGAAATGAATTCTAAGCACGTCGTCGATATTGTATACAAGGGAAAATGAGATTCAGTAGAAGTAGATCTTTGTTCTTTTTTCCACCCTGAAATTGCGATTGGCATTTGAATCAGTAATGAATCCGTAGAAAAAAGTATAAGTAGTTACATGCATTTCAATAAAGAACATTTGTCTTTAGAAAGATTGTCTGTAACTAATGATCGAAAAGTTCCTTCAAATTTTTTTATTTTCTCTTTTACATTGCAGTTTATTTATCATGGCTACAACTCCCATAATCGTTTCAATAAGATTTACAATTAAATGTGTTTATATTTCTATCGAATTTTACACTGTGTTCCATTTTGCGTGTTATATTTGCTAACGTGCAAATATAACACGCAAAATTGAATACAGTGTAATATTATTATGTAAGATATAAATAGAAAAATAATAGTTCTATTACTATCTATTATATCTGATTATGATCTTACATCGTAACATCATTATGTGATATTATTATGTAATATTATCTATAATGGTAACTGGGGTAGATTTGTAATTAATATTTTAATAAGAAATCATGTTTTTATTATTATGATGTGTTTGATATTATCGATACATTGGAAATACATCGACATAAAATTAATGGAACGATATATAAATCAATAATTACATTTTTACAGTCGCAACAAATGATATATAATGACCATATTTTTTACCACAGAATCATATATACATATAAATACGAATTACGTCACTAATTATTTTTGAGAGAGAGAGAGAGAGAGAGAGAGAGAGAGAGAGAGACGAATCTAACTTAAGAGTATGCTAGAGTTACTTAATTTACTTTATATTACGTCACTAATTATTTGAGAGAGAGAGAGAGAGACGAATGTAACTTAAGAGTATGCTAGAGTTACTTAATTTACTATATGTTAATACATGAGTTTCACATTAAAATCTATAATTCAATAAACTTTTATTCATTTGTGCTGTTTAATTTTCTCTGCGTAATACGGCTTTTCGTCAAAATCCGTTCAATAGTCTTCTTTAATTGGAAGCGTTTTCAATTCCATTCGATTTCATTCCTCCGATTTCCGTAGAAAATAAGTGCGCTCGGCCGGACCGGTCTGTCTCGTGTCTGCAAGAGGAGAGCTGAGTAATCAGCCTCATTGATCCGACTCCTCGGTGCAATGACTTTCTCTCTCTCTCTCTCTCTCTCTCTCTCTGTCTCTCCGCAGTTGCGGTGTACGCGCGCGCGCAGCATGCGTCCGTGTGCGTGCACTCTAGACGCATGCACAACATGGAAACCGCATTTCCAAAAATCCAAGCGAAAATAAATCTTACAAGCTTTCTGTTAGGAAACCTCGATAAGAGTGTCACATGACGAGTATAGAGTATTTGCCTCTTTCTAGAATTTCTTATAAAGTTTAGAAATTCTTACAAATTCAAATTTTATTTAACTAAATATTTTTTTACTTTGAACATAAATAAAAAAATATTAAATATTCTTTACGAAATTCATTATTTTCCTTTCGGAAATTCATAGTTTTTATTTTTATTTTTTTTTTTGTATAACTAAAAGTATAACTAAAGTTATTCAGTTTCGCAACATCAGAACTTCATTCAGAAAGAATAAAAATGAGAAGTAACGAAAAAGATAATGAAAGAAATTACAGTAAAAAGAAATATTGCTTCTGACTCATAAAACGGATAAAGATAGATGGAAACTATGAAATTCATAGTGTATCAAGAAGCTCATAAGAAATATTCATGAGGGATTTTGCTTCGTGCCCATTTCAAGATTATGAACATAAACGCAGCAATGCAATCCATTGTAATTAATATAGATTTTCTTTTTAATTCGTACGTGATAAAACTAATCTTAATAAAAGGAATGTTAACCCCCAATTAATCGTAAGAATTTATTACACGCAAATAAAATGCAAATGTATTATAGATTGAGAGTACCTTATTGCCATCGTACAATACATTAATAGCATATTTTTTAAATTAGATATGAGAATTAATTATATTAACTAAAATTGTAATATAAAAATAATAAGATTTCAATAGATATCAAATTATAAACGTTTATCGAATTATAAACAATTTTATTCCCATTTTTACTGGAAAAATGTTGAAAAATAATGATCTATTTACATAAATATGTTTTGAAATAAATGTTAGATTTAATATATAAAATAGGCGTTCATTGTAATTAATTTTACTTGGGAAATGGAGTATTCGTGGTACTTGTTTAAACATTTGGTAACAGTAAAACAAATTGATAAGCGTACAGTTGTTGGGTGTATGTATATGCACTATATGCAGTATTATTGCTATTCACACGTCGATACTCGAGCGAACGAGTTGCGTGTCGTCACATTATTATCCTTCGAAACGCAATTTCCTATGAACAAATAGTAACTATCAGCTTATATTAATTGTTTCTTGTGATTAAAGATTTTTGAGCGTATTACGGGTGACTATTACGTATAAATGATTTGGATAATATCAATAGTCGCAAGCTGAGATATATTAATTGATTATCAATTGTTAAAAAATTAATTATTAAAATGCAAGAAATAAAATACAACATTAAGAGATATTTAGTCAAGTATTAAATATTTTGTAATGACTAGCGTGTTACGACGGTACGACTCGGTATGTTTTTGTACGGCGTACCGTGTGCTGTGTATGTATACTTAAGGTCGCTTTGTTATCATTCACGCCATGAGATTCAAGTACGCAGATAGTAGAGCAAACCGGTCGGCATGGTGTAGCGACGCATTACTCTTCGTAGTCGCGACTAGTGGTATGAGATGCCAAACGCGATTATTCTTCGTGATCGTTACGCGATTATTGATCATTAGCCTACACTGGGTATGTATTCTGTACACGCTTTTTGTTCTTAACGATAGTTGTCGGTGTTGTTGCGCAGATATTTTACATGGCAAAAAAGCTGCGCAACGACACCGACAACTATCGTTAGGTACAAAAAGCGTGTACAGAATATATACCCAGGTGAGACTTGTGGATTTATCGACACAACAGTCATATGTCGAAAAGTATTTCGATACGCAATTATTTCGAATATCGTTATCAATCAATCGAGCAATTTTATCTCTCGCAATTAAGGACACGTATGCAAGTCAAGGCAAAAGCTACTTATTAAATGTTTCACGCGATTTGTTTACTTGAAGTTGAAATAAAAGCGAAAGGGATTGCAAATTATAGATTGTTACTTTGTTAAGATAGCTTGGATGGTAATCATTTTTATATTAGTTAAATAGTTTCGTGCGATATTTCGTTGCAATATAATAAAATACATGTCACGTGCAATTAATCTCGGGAATTCAATCCGGAAAGTGCGCTTTGTAATTATGTGTTTTTGCGAATGAATCCGTGTGAGTGCCTTGAAGAAGCGATCTGAGAGAATGAGGAGGCCTCGAGCGGCGGCGAAGCAACTATGGAGTGTAAATTATTTCATTTATTTCATATTTATTTACGAAGTTAATTAAAATAATTATAATTACTTTATGTGTGCAATAATTATTTTTAAAAATATTTGTCATTTTTGACATTACTATGATTTGAATATATTTGTATTTTGCAGATCAACGCGCTTATAGTTTATATCTCTGTTGGGAATTATATTGGAAAGTCAAATTATTTTGTATTTTATATTTAAATAACGAGTCTGTGAAAATATATCAGATATTATATCAGATATCTGATATATCTAGATACGTTTCAAATAAATAACTACATAAGAATATTACAAATAAATTTGATATCTCATAGATTTGTTGTTTTATAATGGGCTAGAACAAATTAAAAATGATATCAAATTCTAATATACATGTATAAAACTGATAACAAATTGATAACAAATTGATACGTGTGTAAGTACAGTTATGAAATTGGATGTGAATATACGAAGTTAATTTTAATTACTTTTTGAAGTTTAGAAACTTTAATATTTCCATGTCAGAACTTTAATCTCCAAAATATATTTTTAAAATATTATTCGATTATAGAATACTCTATATAACTCGTGGGTGAATTTAATGCGCGTTTTTAAACGTGGTAATATTTGAAAAATGAATAAACCGGACTATGAATTTATATAGATTCTATTTAATTTTAAATACGCGAATTTCACATTTCAATTCGTACTTAATCATAAATTTAGCTTTGAAGTACAAATATTTGTGATACGCGTTTTGCGTATTTTGATATGCTCTTGCTTCGCTTTCGCTATAAGTAGAAGTTATTTAGATTATGATTAATATGGGTAATTAAATTCAAACATATCCGAAAACTTAATTTTTTTTGTTAATTAGCAGCAAATATTTTGCCGGTAAATTAACTTTATATGTATACTTATATATGTCACAAATAAAAACAAATTTCTTTGTCTACGTTAATTATGTATTTTAATTAAAGATTACTATTACTTTTTTATAAGTATTATAAATGTGATTTTTGTGGAACAAATTTCTGTGAAAAATATCACTTTGAATTTCATTCTACGTAGAAAGTGTGTAATTTGGGAAGGAACACGTCGATCGTTCCCCGGTTAATATTTCACGGCCACAGTGAATGAATTCTACTGTATTAATGAATTATCCGGGAAAGATAGAGAAGAAGACTGCCATTAATCATTTAAATTGCCATTCCCTTTAATCCGCCCGTAGACGCCCGTCCGCGACAAAAATATAATCGGTCTGAGTTACGAGCGTAATGCATTCCACCGCGAGTAATCGTTTGACCTGCCTCATATAATTCATTACGTCATATTTCATGCTGCACATACGTATCTTGCATAGGGTTACCTCTAGTTACATGGGATGATCATATTCTTTGTAAAAATTTCGAGCAGGTTTCACGTTCATGTTATTCTGTGTCCTATCGATCTTGAAATGAAAATGGTGGAAAGACGAACGATATTCGATATAATTACAAAGTGCTCGATCTGTAAAATGAGATGAGTTGTTCCACACATGTATACATACACGTGCTCTTTATCTATCACGAATAAGCTTACAAAATATTATTAGTTACATTATTTATGACTGCAATAATATTATATAACGTTGCGAACAAATCTCACTTTTAAAATGTAGAGATATGATTAATGTATGTTTTTATCATAATTATTTATAAATGCAAATATTGAGAGTATGTGAATATTAAACGTTTATTTTTGATATTTTTAATATTAAAAAATGTATTATTACATTATTGTGTATTTGGTGGCAGTGCGTATTAAAAAGAGTGTTTATTGAAATTTGGAGAACAGAAATATCGATTTCGAATTAACCGAGTTATTAGAAATTAAAAAATATAATAGTTATTCCGAAGCAGTCTTTATGTCATCAGAGGGTGTTTAAAAATTTTTTTCACGATTTTGAGCAGCGGGTAAATTATATAATTTGGTCGTGACAATGGCGGTGCGTATTGTATCGTCGGATTAAGACGTTTCCGAGCTGTAAAGTGACGAGCGACTTCTTCCCACGGGCTTAATAACCCGTTGATCTGCATAATGCAGACGGCCGGCCGTGCCATAATTCAAAGAGACCGGAGATAAGCGCGTTTATCGAGAGAGATTCACCTCAGATGCCTTCAATTACTTGATACAGCGCCCTCGACGTGGCGAAATTTCACGGCGGTCTGAAAGCAGTCTCCTTTTATCCCTCTTTTCAGGCTACATTGTGTTCCTCTACCATTCTCCATCGTCATCACGATACTCATCCCTTTTTCCTTTATCCTGACCCTACACGGCGGTTATGTCGAAATATGCGGCTTAAGGGTAAACCGCGTAATTATTGGCTAACGAAAGTAATCGGGACGAGATTTTCTCCTTTTTCTTCTATTTTTTAAGGGGAAAAGTTTAGAACTCATTTCGAACTCTTATTCTCATGATAGATTTAGCTTACATGTATTTTTAGACAAGCACCTTTACGGCGAAAGTTTAGGATCATTTCTTCAAAATACGCTACATTACATTCATAACTACTTCCCTATAATAAATACATATATTCAGAAAAATTTTCAGACGCACGGTGAATCAGTCAACCTTATAATCGTGAAGCAAGTAAACGAGCAGTAGTGAATTGAACGTTAGGGAATTAATGAGTGAGACTAGATGAGTTTTTATGGAATGGAAAAATTCGAGAGAAAGGAATTTTAACCTTAGACAGAATTAAACTCGAATTTGGTAAAATTACTGACCATTTTACAAGTACGCTTGCAATTTCCCACTCCAAATTCTTACTCATTTATTTAATCTTTGATTAAGAAAACAATAAATGTTTGATCCGGTGCTGCAAGCGCGGCGTTTTTTAATTTCACTTCCTCTTCTCGTGCAGTTATTTTCACGTTTACAGCATCGACGCGGCTGCACGGCGTGAGAACCCCTTTCTAGTTATCAGCTTGCGAAATCCTCTTTCCGAATATTTCGCCACAGACGACACCTGTTCTGACTCGTCAGAATAAATCTCGCGTTCACATATGGATGTATATAGCTCTGGCAATTTTACTCGCGTGCAGCAGTCGAGCGTATCTTTTCGACAATCAGTGCTCGATCGCATTGTTGTCGCACAGTTTGGCAAAAAATATTTCGCGCTGCTACATTCTGCAGTAATCCGATAATTTTATGGTTTTATAGCGAATAACAAATTTTACATTGTGCCAACACCTGGCCTCTTCGCAGAGTGCGCGAGTCATATAAAACACCGTTCCAGGCCATCAACGGTCTGTGTTAAAAAATCAGTAATTTAAATTTCTTTTTACCCCGTCTACTATTATTCTTTTCACCGTGTAATACAGGTAAAACGATAATAATATATTAAAGTGACATCTGAGAACGTGAACATACATACGTGAACGACGCAAATTACGGCGGATTACCTCTTCTCGGGGGAACTAATTGCCCCTCGCGAGCCCTCACTCGCCTGCAGATTAGAACGAGTGATTAGCCTTTCCATGAGGCACCTGCTACAACCAATTATGCGTGCCATAGTTCACGTACTGCTATTATCTTTGATCACGGGATTTTAAATCGTATTGATCGAAGCGTAATTAAAATCTAGTTAAATGCGCCATACTAATGAAATAGACAGGTATTGATACGTTGATTGGTACGATTTATGACATAGCTTGCCACGGAGCGTAGAATTGAACGCTCGTGAAATCGCGTTTGAGTATTTCCATCTTGACATATTCGTTGTTTTTCGTTGAACCGAATGTGCAGCTACTAATTTAATTAATAGCTTTTCTCGTATGCCAAATTTTTTGAGGGAATAATTTTACGTTATATCAAAACTAATTAATATCGCTGAAATATTCAAATAACGAAATGTTAACCAGGAACGTTCATTGGCAGGCAAACAGACTGCGGAAATTGATCAATCTTAATTATCCTCGTTATGCTTGTATTACAATGTTTGATATTAACGTTACTTTATTGATGCATTCCTATAACTTGCTCTTCATTATAAAAAGTTACTTTATTGATGCATTCCTATAACTTGCTTTTCATTATAAAAAGAGATTTTCACGTGGGGTCCTCCCCGGATGAAATGATCTTCCTACCCGTTTTATTTCTTTATTAGCAATTATTAGCGTTACTGGTACGAGGGATACATGTGATTCTCTCCCCCAGCCATGTGATACGTGGTAATTGAACGTTCTTTCTCAAACACGAAATGTCGTTGTCGTTGAGCTTTACGCCGTGCATACTCGTTCTCGCAGCACTTGAAGCGGCACCACCACAAGTACCCGGAGCGGTCGCGTAATTATCCAGACTCAGCCGTTCGCTCGCCACGGTTACGTGCATTCGAGAGACCCCAGCGCGCAGCGGCGAGCGCGCGGTAGAAATAACAGCGCCGGTTTCCGTAACCGGCACGTAGTAACGTAACTGCGAGAACGAGTCTGGAGGACCGTCCCTCGTTAACGTTACGTCCGTCGAAACGAAGCTGTGTGCACACCGAATGCCATCCAGAAACGAATGAAATTAGAATGCGGCAGATTGTAAATAATTTACCACGCCGCGCCGTTGCAAATTGGAGAGAAAGATCTACATCTTTCTCTCCGACACACGACGGCGAATTATTTGTATCGAAATTCTGAAAATGGGTTGCTGCTTTCATGGATGTAATATCTCGAGACATCTTCACACTTTTGCCTCTTTCGCTTTCTTCAATTTTTATTTACGATTTGCACTTAAATTGAGAAAAAGGGGAAGGGGAAGAGAAAAGTGAAAAGACGCGCGAGACGAGATAGACGAGAGAATTTTCTATGTTACGCTACTGTAAATTTCCTCCGTAGTTTTCGCACGCCGAGTGTGTAATTCAATGTGCACACTCTCGACGCGATGTATTTATAAATGGTACACAAACCTAGAATGAGGAAGACAGAGTAGGTCGAAAGAGAAAGAGTGAGAGAAAGAGAGAGAGAGAGAGAAACAGAGAAGATCGGAGGGCTTTCATGGAGGATCAGGGCAGGCAAGCGACGACGGAATAATAGCAGAACCATGATGTAAGAATACACCAGGTGTAGCAAAGCGCATTATAGCGGCATGATAAAGGGATCCGTCGTAAATGCACGCGCGACATTCTTCTCAGGCTTTGAAAAATGTTACGTTGCATTCGCATGACGAATGGTAGAACATTGCGAATCTACCTGCTTCGCTTCCCTTTCTTCTCCGACAGCATTTAATTGCGCTTTTCTGTTTTTATTGGTACGAGAAAATAAGAAAGCAAAGTGTATTATATGAGAAGATATAATAATGTATAAATTCAATTCGAACGAGCATGCATTTCGTTGGATTGTCATTGTGTATCATGAGCGAAACACGAACATTAGGACTCCTCATGAACGATAATAAATTTTCTCTCTTTATCTTAGCACCGGAATTAGATTTTCGAAGTTTGCAGCGCAGAGCGCAGGTGAGACAATATTGAACTTGACTTAGGTGACTTTTAGTAGTCAAACGGAGTACTCTCGCGCGAGTCGAGATTAATTACATAATCACTTCTGTGTAGCATTACGAAGTACATTTAATTTTGAAAGGCGAAATGTGTAAAATAAACGCAATAAACGTTAATATTGATGTAACAAGTATATTAGTATATTTTTCTTTTCGCCGTTGCTATCGTATGGAAATATTATTATTAATACATTCTGAAATAAAAATATTTATAATCACAAAATAATGATTAGAATAACAAATGCAACAATATGCAACTTCTTAATGACGTATTCGCTAATTATCACAATCTTGTCAATCGATATGATAGTTTATATGAAAGATATTACAGTATTCAATCTCAAACATCTGTCTATTTCCGTAGTAGGCTCTTCTTTTAGAGATGTAATGTAGATTCAACGGCCCATAATATTTTATGTTTGATGTACCGAGAGGAGAAAGTATGGAAATCTGGTAAAATGTGGATGGAAATTGTGGATAGGGAAATTGAACGAGAGAATAATTCATGTTAAAATGACGTGAATTCTATCGTAACGAGGGACCTCAATTTCATAATTACATGTGCTTAGTTTTATCGCCGTGCCGTTCTACTTTAGTATCATAAACTATTATGCCTGCCCTCATTAATCTGCTCGACTTCGCTATCTTTGCTCGCAGCCTCTTTATGACTTGCTAAAATTGATACACAAACCAACATTTAAAACATTAATTTAAAACATTAATTTCTGTTCTACGAACTGTTAATTTAGTTCAATGTACAATATTTAAACAAATTTACATGTGTGTAATAAAAATTTTAACATTAAAGAAACTTTCGCGTGCAATGAATGAAAATGTCACATTTATAGCATTTGACGCATAAAAATTTTAAATTGCAATGTATAATTTTAACGTTTCTGTTTCATAACATGTTTTTCGTTGGTTTATGCAATCACAGATTTACACGTGATGATCCTCAGCAACGTATTTACAATGCAAATGTAATACTAACATAAAAAACTTTTTACTTCGTTGGATTCTCTCTATATTAGTATATTTAAATGCAAGCGGGATTAATTTTTCTTTAATAAAAATGAGACAAATGAACAATCTGTAAATGGCAAGAGAAAAATAACGACAAATATCACATATTATAATAAATTTTTATAAAAAATTATTATTTTATTTAGTCTTTAACAAAGAATGTTGCTTTACTTAAACGCGACTATTAGTGAACACTTTATAGTTAAAGATCGTGTCGCGGGCACCGAGCCGTTCGTGCTCATGTCTGGACCTTCCAGACATTCTAGGCGCATCCGTAGCGAGGATCGACTGGTGAGAGGAGCGATCGTTGGAGCGAAAGAGGTGGTAGACAGGCGGATGAGCAAGGCAGAAATAGTAGAGTCGGGACGTGAATAGGTAACGAGGACGGAGCGAAGGCGGCATCGAGAGACGGCGAGTGTATAGAGACGCGGCGAGAACGACATTGAGAAAGTGAGATGAACATGGAGGGAGAGAGATACAGTCAAGTGCAGGTGTCGAGCTTTTGATGGAACGTGAGATGCGCGCGATGTCTATAAAACTAGGTTAATTTAGATTGAATTTGATGTGTATTTCTTCTTTAAAGTCTTGTTTTTCTTAACTTCTTTCTCTTTTCAAATAAATTTTCTCTTTTCTTTCTTTTTCACTTTTCTCCTTTCCATCTACGTGATCAGTATAATACATGTGTCTATCAAGCGCAAGGCATCACTTGTGTCATCGATTTCGCAATTTCACGAACAAGCGTGTGGGCATTGTTCAGATCGTACACTGAACCCTATCACGAAACTGTTATAGGTTGAACCCCTGATAAGGTTTACGTTTCCCGATAAAGTAATTGTGGGGAGCCTGTTGTGTTAACGCTAGAAGCGTCGTAGCGGTCGTTTCCATTAGCGAATAAACCTGCTCTGTAGCTCGAAGGGATTTCGCGCTGTTTTGACTTCCGTTCTACTAGCTTTTACGTCTTCCACTTTTAGCAGTAACAGGAACCACTGGATGGTCTACAAAGCAATATAAACACGCGAATGTGTTGATTCTTCTCATATTCGTAAAATTTAAGTTTCAATTTTCACTTTGTTTTTCTTCATTTTTAATTTTTTTTTTATTTGTTATTAGGAAAAGTTTTTCATCAAACATACAGCATGTGTATTAATTGTCTTGATACAATTTCAATATTTGTTACTAAATAAAGTTTTTCATCAAACACATACATACAAAAAATATGTTATCTTTCTGAAATTTTATTTGAATTTTAGTTTTCTTTGTTATTTAAACTTCGTTATATAGAATCTCTTTATAGAATTTAGAGCTTTTATCGTTATTACATTTGGTAGATCGTTGAATTAATGAATTTATCTTTAATATCCATCATCTTCAAGCTCTTTAATAAGGGATAGCAAATGTGTTTTGTTGGGAGCTAATCTACCACTTTCTTGAGATCTACATGCCCTTTTTATTCCCAACATTTATTTAACCATCACCATTTGTCATCTCTTGTTATCCTGTAACTCATCGAACAAACATGTTAATCGGATTTTCTCCGAGCCGAGCAACTTTCCGCTTCAATTCCCAAATTCCACAGATAGACACATTCGACTCATTATCAGCCCTTTCTATTATTACGCCTCGTTCGTTTGGAAGGATAACACGAATGCAAATCATTGCTAGATTGAGATACGAATCATTCTGACTTTGTTTTTGATAATTTGACTTGAAAATAAAGCAATGCGTTATGGCTCACTCTAGATGAAGAAATAGATCTACATATGGCTATAGATAGATAATTTTATTTAAATATAAAGTTATTACTTTTTTAAGTCAAACAGAGTTCATAAACATAATTTTTTTATGTTTATAATATGTAAAGTAAGTTGCTAAATTTTGGAAAAGTTGCAGAAATTTTAATACAAAAATTCCAGATATTTTTAAACTTAGATTAAAAAAATAATTGTTAAGATTAAAATGAAACGAGTAAGAATAGTGTAAATGATTTTGGCTGTGCAAACGCGATGTATATGATATTATAAATTTTTAAAAATGGAAAGGATAAATAATAAAGAATTGCAAAAGTAAAATGTCTACTCTCAATAAAGACATTTTTACAACTGAAGTGATTGCAATGAAGAGGTTTGACTGCGCATTCCGTGTCGAAGATCTGCTGTAGCGAAAAATGGTATTTTTCGGATGAGTGGAGAATCCTATTTTGCGCTTTTCTCTGAGAATCATTCGAAGGCGTGACCAGAAACAGAGCTGTCTTGAAATAAAAATCTTGTTGTGTGTCGTACGATAGAATTACAACGATTGAACTCACATCAGTGGATTATTTTGGTTTCGAGATTCAAAATCCCAGACCTATAATTTTAGTAAAATTATATTTTTACATATATATGAATTAACCCCTTGAAGAAAAGACTGAGAAAGTGTTAATATACTAATTACTATAAATAAACTGATTACTATATCAGTAACTGATGATACTTCATCATCTGTACTGTATCAGTTATTGCTACAGTACATCAATTACAGTATCATCAGTTACTGCTACAAGTAATCAGTTTATTGAAACTTTTTCTTAAGGGACATTAGAAAAATTTATGATGCAATTATTTTCTAAGCATTCTTTTCTTTATAGTGATTACATAAATTAAATTATATAGTGTATATCATACTACATCAGATATATAACATGCTTTAAATTATTACTCTTCTCGTTACTTTTTTACTAAAACTAATAATTTTATATAAATTGTTTTCTTTGAATTACACTTTGTAAATTATTATGCAAATTTTATCCTTGTGTTTAATGGTTCAATTTATATTGATAAATGAAACTTGCTTCCGACTGTAAATCATTCGTAATGATTCTAAATGGACATCGCGTAGAAAAGTTCAGAAATTCAAGAGTCCTTTCATTTCAAATCTTTTCGCCTTTATGAGTAAGAATGGTCATACGGCAGTATATAAAGATATATCGACGGTGATAAATTCCAATGAAATTTTCGAGTCTGCCTCTTCGTGCTCAGGTGTCCGATGGCTTCTTTCGCACGATCTATGACAGAAATTCGCTTTGAATCTGGAAATGGTTTCGGTGCAAATCGGCAATCCTATTTCGCACGATAACTCTCTTGAGGAAAATCTGAGACTGTAGCACGGACCAGAATTATAGCGATCTTAGTCAGTGATGTAGCACAGGTTTAATGCGTTCGGAAAGAATTATCTTACAGCCGCGCAAATCGCGTGGCACGTACGAATACGAAGAGCATAGTCATACGTGTTCGGCAAGATTCTCGGGTATTATTTCAAGCGAACGAATTGTTACTGGATGCTCGTTCACGGAAATTTTTATAGAAATGTCCCAGAGATGCAATTATTAATTTTGTCTCGTTTTATTAATTTAGAGGAGATTATTGTTGTACAGAAATATCGAAAAATAGTATCTAAAATAAAAACAGCTCATATTCTAATTAATTAATTAAGTTGTTTCACTTAAATAAGCTTTACAATGTTAATTTCAAATAAACTGTACGTTAATAGTCTGATTTAAAACTTTGAAAGTAAATTATTGATAACTATTATAAAAGAAAGGAGGAAAAGAAAATAACAAGTTTTTTTTACAAAGAAATTCGTTGACAATTAATTAAATTATAGAATTCGAATTGTATTGTTTTTGAGGATATCTCGTGTAAATATACATATATGTATTGCCTTTTTGATTTCCTACATTAGATTTTAATCTCTAGGCAGCGGCTTTGCTAGCGACAATGCGAGACAAATGTGTCTGGGAAAGAAACGTCGCGGTTGCGCGATGGAATGCGAAATATCTGCGAAAATTACCACGGTGACTCGTGATTCGCACGTGCATTCGCTGGTATTCGGTGGCTCACAGAATGGTATTTTTCTTGCGCGAATACGAGGATCCTATTTCGTGCGCTTGCTACCGAGGCGTGACTTGTTTGCAGAAAAGTTGGAAATATAACGACAAAGTTATCACACGCTACGGTAGAACTTCTAATGAATCTGGGGAAGAACCACTCGCATTCGGACGGAATTGCCTTCCTCTTAACAATCCAGCCGCCGGATAACAAGACAGCATATTAGAATGTAAATTTACACGAAAGTTTTTGTGCTTGTAATTTATGAGTGAGCAATTTTCGGCAATTCTGAAAGGAAATAAATTATTGTTGATAGCTCGAGTGTGCTTAATTTAAAGCGATTCGATGGAAGCTTCCAAAGAATTAATCCAAGAAGAGTGACAAAAGAATTGATAAGAGTGCATTGTGATTTATTTAAGATTATATATTTCTCTCGTAATATATTACTGTGTAAATTGAAACTAATTTTTTGCTTACATTACTTAATATAAATTTGAGTATAATATGAAACTTTAAAAGCAACAGAAATTATTGTCTTTTTACATTAAAACTTTTGCTTACGAATGTCTCGTAAAATACAAATCTAGAACTACGTTTTTATTTATCTTAATGCAAAACACAAAATTGAATTCTTTTAGAGAGTTGTGTTAAAGAAATCTAATATATATTTGAAATATAGTTATACAAAACAAAAATATAAAATAATATTGCACTCTCTTAACGTCGAAACAGATTGGATAGTCTGAATTTTGCTTCACTTGACCGACATTTTGTTGCTTTTATTCTGTCTAAATAACACGACCATTACGTCAAGTGGCTTCGTGTAGCAAGAGTTATGTCGGTCCGACAATTAGATCGAGCTTGCCGGCGTTCTCGTTGGTGTGTCCGGGGGGAACGATCGAGAAGATCTACGTTCGTGACCGGAGGATGCGTGATCTGTGTTAAAACGCATCGACGGTACTCTTCTATAGCCCGCGGTATTTTTTGTGCTCGTTAGGAAATCCTGGGACAGTCGTTAATAGTGAAATACCTGCTTTTACTCGATTGCACTCGCAATGTCGCGGTAATTCGAGCACTCTCGATAAATTATCGTGCTTGCTGGATACGTTTGAGTTTGAAGCAAATCCGATAATGTTTGCTTAATTTTCCCTGTCATTTGAAAGTGTAATATTATTCTGATATGAAGTTGAATATATAATAGAGCTCTAATTAATTTAATAATAATTAATATACCTATAAACCATTAATATAAAATTTTGAAACAAACATGAGTTTTGGTACAATTATAAATAATTGAATTGTTTCTGTTATTAACCTGCAGGTGCATTTTATTTATATGTGTGTACATTTTCTTTTATTACATATAATTTACATTCTATTTTGAATATTCGTTCCTGACAAAGTATAGAAAACTAAGGCACTTTTAAATGGATTGAAAGAGCATTTAATGCTGCAGAAAATTCAAAAAGTAATAATGTGGAAAGTATTACAATTATCAAAATGATTTTTATTAATACTGTATAATATAATAAAAGCGTTTTCCGATAAGCGAATTTTTTGGACAATCAGGTTCATAGAATTAACATAGATTTACATTACAAATGTTTAATTTCCTCTGAAAAGTCTTCGTAATGCGCGTGTAATCTGGCATGAGAAATCGATTTCTCGGTCGTCATAACAATTATTTCCGGACGAAAGATATCTCTCTCTCTTTGTGGCACACCACGGAATAGTTTCCTTGGACGTGAGAAAAAGATCAGATAAAAATTTTGAAAGCTCTGCAAGGAAAATATGTTTTAAGAGTCGGATTCGAGAAAAATTTCCGTCCGTCTCCGGGATACGCGGGAAATTCCGGAATGTACAGGTATGAGGATGGAGATGTACGGCTGTGAATAAGGTTATCTAGGCAGAATGATGCCTTCGTATTGTACCGAAAAATCGCGTGTTACATTTTATGGCAGGATCTGAGTTGAATGAGAAATAGGCAGAACGGAGGCCATGAAGCGAGCTTCCGAAAAACGGTGGACGAATCAAAATGTTTGTCGACACCGTAAGATAGAATTGTTTGTTATTCGTCTCGTTTTCAACCGCGTTAAAATTTTATCGCGTTGTCTTGTTTTGTGTTAAGAAATGTCGCTATTAATTACAGTGGCATTTTATTTTATTATTCATGCTCTCTAAATCTAAATCAGTGAAATCTTACTGATTTGCAGTGCTTTACTTATAACTGTGATCAGAAACTATTCACTGTTTTTGGTACAATTATAAATAATTGAATTGATAATTGTAATACTTTCCACATTATTACTTTTTGAATCTTCTGCAGCATTAAATGCTCTTTCAATCCATCTTTAAAAGTGCCTTAGTTTTCTGTACTTTGTCAAGAACGAATATTCAAAATAGGATGTAAATTATATGTAATAAAAGAAAATGTACACACATATAAATAAAATGCACCTGCAGGTTAATAACAGAAACAATTCAATTATTTATAATTGTACCAAAACTCATTTTTCAGTGATTTTGATTATATACAAGTGGGAGATACTTTTATTAATTGGAATCAGTGTATTATCATACGAAAGATAGTTTATATCGCTGATTGATATAGTTATAAGTACACAGAGAGAAAAAATTGTAGTTGTAGCAACTATAACGGGACAACCATACAAATTTTTTAAATATAATTATAATATATAGTTAAGTGAACTATTATATATTATAGTTATTGCAACTAAATTAATGGTTAAGAGAACTAATAAAAAATAGTTGTAGTATATTATATAATAAAGTAATTACAACTATTTTTTATTAGTTTTCTTAACCATAAACTTAGTTGCAATAACTATAATATAGTTCACTTAACTATATATTATAATTATATTAACAAAATTTGTATGGTTGTTCCCTTATAGTTGTCTCCACTACAATTTTTTCTCTCAGTATATATCACTGAAATCAGATTTACTTGTCTTTCAGTGAATGATACACTGATTCTGATTTAGAGAGTGAAGCTAGAAAAATGAGCACAAGTACATATTGCTCATACGTCTACTATAGCATTGCAATCTTATTTTTTACACTTTTTTCTATCTTATCCATTTTTATTTCTACATTTATATGCGAACTTTTTGTTGGAGAAAAGTGAAGAGAGTTGCCTGGTTGCGTGGATCATGCGAGTCCGTTCCTCGAGCGTGAAATTTTTTGCTTGTCGTTTTGCTCTCGTGGAATATCGGACGATTCGGGCCGGTGCTGGAGAGACGAGAGTGTCGAGAACAAAAAAAAAAAGAGAGAGAAAGATGAACGTGCTCGGTTCGTGCACCAAGACATTCAATCTAACCCACTCACGCGACACGAGCCTGGAAACATTACATCCGTGAGCAAGACGTCTCGCGTTTCGATACACGCGTTACACTTTACGAGCGTCTCTGAGCGCACCCGCGAGAATGCATGCGATGCCGCACGCTGCGATCTGGGAGTTTGCGGGATATTACAGGCGCGTCTCCGGAGACGAATGGAAAACCGCGCGTTGGATACGCGAAATAATATGCGGTCTGCGCGTCTAGAACGTATCTCGCCGGTGTGTTCAACGGTCGTGATTTGTATACAGAGGAATCCACGGTGAGATGTAATAAACACGTTGCCGAAACAAGCAGCGGATTGCTGGTGCACGAAGAGAGATTCCGACTTATAACAGGATACGCTGGCTGTAACCGACTGCGATTTCGTCTAATTATAGACCACGCGGACTCGTTTTGAAAATACACGGGCGACACATTTTTGAGGAAGAAACGATTATTTTCGTTTTGTTATCAATAAGTGGAACAGCTGATGCTATCAATTGTTAATTATTTTTTTATGAAGCTGTATTGGTTTTTCGATCTACATATTATTGTTCCAGTTTGAGAACATGTGCGTATGACAAAAGCAATATCTGTTTCGTACAATTGATAATATATATGAAAAATGAATTATCAGTAGAGGAAAATAAAATACGTATATAGTTATTTTTTCTCGGATATATAATATTAGCAGATAACATTTTTTCACGCAGTCTCTCGCATTTTATTTTCCGCAATTGTGGGTTAAAAACGAGTTAAGGAAAAGATATCTTCGCACTGAAGACAAATTAGTTTTACAGTAAAATAACGTAAGATCTGAAAATATCGTTTTTGTGGTCTTACGATAGTATCGCTTTGAGATATTGCCGTCGTCAGAAGTTGTAGGAGTAGCAAGATATGCGACAATGTCTTCTCTCGGTTCGACTCGCGCGAATATCGAGAAGAGTTTATGAGACTAACGGCGGAAAGAACGAGGGAGGAAGGGTAGGAACGCCCATTCGTGGATGAGGTGTGTGTGATTTGTGCTGGAATGCATCGATAGCTTTCCGGATACCATCGGGGAGAATGATATTTTCTGCGCGCCAGTCGGAGAATCGTATTTCGTTGGAAAATCGTCGGGAAACGTCGAGAGCCAGCGTTGCGCGTGCTAAACGATCACTTCTCCGTGATTTATGTACCGAAAGTAACAATCCTAGATCGTGCATTTTCTTAAATATTTGGCTACAGGCAAACGCACGAAATGAATCGTATAGTTCAGCGCGATAAGACGTTCGATTAAGTGCACACAATTTTGGATTGTTAAAGCCGAATAAATTTCTTAAATGGAAGAATAGTTCTCTAAATCTGCATAGTAAATTTCGAGTTTTTGTGTAAAAATTTATACAATTTAGACGTGAAAAGGGACTGAAATATCAGAAAGTGAATATAAATCAGAAATTATAATATTCCAATGATTTATTCAATTTATTCTGAAACAAAAATTAATATCAAAAAAAGAATAAAATGTATTTCGGTTTGTTATACATGATTTTATCCGTACTAAAATAATATATTATAATAAATTTTTAAAGTCGACTTTATTTTTGTGTAAAGAGTTAGATTTATCGGTATCCCGCACTGAAAACCTTGAACGACGTAAAGTTCATTTATGTTTCCGCTCCAATTGCGGTATACATTATCATGATTTAGAAAGAGGAACAAATCCTTTAACGAGGCGAAAGGACTTGGTACTCCTTGCGAGAGGAGACGTCTTGCATTGATATGAGTATTATTCGTAATGCAATGGCAGATTCGATTCGTATCAACGACAGGAGTCTTTAGGATTTACCCGCGTTTGCAGTATCTGGGTGTCCTCGTGAATAAATGATGACGAGTCGTACGTCTCAAAGGGTCGACGTACTTTGTGCTACTACATACCTGATTGTATGCAGCATGTAACGAGGTCACCAAACTTTGATATCATAACGGACTTATGGCGCATAGCATGGAATAACGATACAGTTTTATTCAACGTACTGTATAATACCGAACAACAAAATGTAAATTACATGCAGCAGTTTAAATATTAAACGCAGAATATTTTTATATATTCATGTATTAATAGCAAATTGCAAGCTGCATCCAGATTTTTAATTTTAAACGAATACAAAGAGAAGTTTTCATAATTTTATCGTGTATTATTTTCGATTAGTTCGATACACTACAATATTATTTTTATCAGTGCACTATTATCGGTGTGTCTTATATGTAATACTGCTTTTGATAAAAGCATATTTTTATATATCATAGGCAATACATGTATTGTGAGATTTCAAAAACTTTCCGTTATTATATAAAGCGTAAATATACTCGGCGGGTAATTTCATGTGTGATGAGCGGAGGTCGTTGACTCTAAAATGAATTTATCGACGTCTCGCTAAATTAATAAACTGCCATCCATCAGTCCATCGCATCCATCAGTCTAGCCATTCCATTTTGCCAATACCGAGTGAACAGAGTGGGCGGAAAGAAGTAGTCCATCGTGTTTCGACAATGAGTCCCGCTTTGAGAAAATAGCATCTGCGGTCTTTCTGGACGTGACACGCTTAATGGAATTCGGTTCGTTCGTCTCGGTAAAATGGAGACCTATAGGACTACGTCGTCGACTTTACCATCCACGGTGATGTAGCCGTTTATCGAACATCATTCTCGCGACGCCCCCGAGCGTGGATTTTCCCGCGTAGGAACCGAATGGAACTTGGTCTGTGTCACCGGTTGTGGCACTTTGTCCAACTTCTACGTTCTATTCCCGGCGGCTTTTCCACGCTCGATGAATTGATTCCGTCCGTATGAGCGTTGTCCGCATGACGAAATTGGACTGACTGATAAGTTACTAGAAACAAAAAGATAATTTCGTTACTGATTCATGATTCACTATCTTTCTTTTTCTCTCTCTCCATTTATCATTGTATATCGAATACAACTAACTGTATATGCTCGAAAACAAATTGCGAGAGAGGAAGGTTTTAATAGCGAGGCATCGATAATTATCGTAGTCGAATAAAGAAAATTAAAGAATTGTGAGAAATAAACTTTGGGAACGTAAATAAGTAAAGAAACAATATTTTTCAATTAATCTTTATTAACTTTTGCTTTAAATAAGATGAGATTTAAAGTTTAATTGTTAGAGAATATTTAATTTTGAAGATTTTTAATAAAATTTCCTGTAAATAGTAGTTTTCTGCATAGTTTTTGCTAAAAAGATTAAATTCAAATTAAATTAAATTAATACTTTGATTGCATTGAAAATCAGATTTCAAGTAATGTTAAAAGATCACAAGTACACGACGCGGCGCGCATGCTTTCGTCATCATCAATGATATTAATAGCACCGTTTGTCAAGTTTAGCGCAGTCGCGGGAATCCCGTTTCTAGTTCGTCGGTTAGTGGCAAACTGTATTGCTAAATATACTTTCGACGGTGGACAAGAGAATAAATAGATAATTCGAATTATATTATTAAGGCCACGACTGCACTTGTTAGAAGTACTCATTCTGCGCTTAATTATTGCAAAACATCAGAACTTTGATTTTTTAAATTTGATTAAAACGCTGAATGTAAATTGTATCGATTATATTAAAGCTACCGTGATTAATTATAAATAATTCACGGTATTAATGTTACTTTTCAAAAAGATCGTCGTTCTTAGTGTGGTAACAGACTAATTTAAACACGTGGAACGGATGTAACTTAGAATGGTGTCACACAGTCCCGCCACTTCTTGGCATCTTCAGCGTTCGCACGTGTGGTCAGCTGTTTGCTAACTTTGGCTACCACTCGCACTGTGCTAATTTGTGGGTCTGCGGTACGCCGCATTGTGGAATGTTTTGCCTCATTCTGGTAGACTGATACGCGCAATTCGCGGCGCCGAGACAGATTGATACTGATCTGATTATCATGATTGGAATTATTGAATTAATCATGTATCTTAACATTAATTGGAGAGTTGCGCGCAAATTTAGATTTTATGAAACTCATTGCAAATAATTTTAGCAAAATGCATTTATTGACATTCTATTGATATTTATAATGAAACAACATAATAGATACGTGTACTATTCAATAATTCATTATAATTCATATTTAAAAAAAGGAGGATGTAAAATGCTTAATATAAAGTTTCGTGATTTTTCGTTATATTTTTGTTATTTCATAAGAAAATGCATACAAGCATGAATATATGTACATACATATAAAATAATAAATCCTAAAGTGTACTTTGTTCTTTGAATAGTTTGTTATTAAACAAAAACTTAAATGTATTATCTGTCTTATAATAAAGTAGAAATAATATTGAATATCATATACAGCATATGGAATTCAGCATTTCATTATATTTTACCTGCGTACTCATCCAATTTAATACAGATTACCATATCAAATTTACATAACCGGATGTAACTATCGGTTAATTACCATTATGCAGTCACTGTCACTAAACCGCGATATGTATTGGTATTTATTTTATTTTGGATTAAATTCCATATTTGTGTGCATTTTATGTTCAACAATTAAATGTTTTATTTTCTTAATATAGAAATTTTACCTATGATATCGGAATGACAATATTACATAATGCTAAATTTATAAAAAAAAAGATCTAATTTAGTATGTTATTTTATTATGAAGATGAAATTTTTATCTGTATTTATCACCATGATTTATTATTTATTCTCTTTTATTCATTTAATTAGCTTGCTACTTATAAAATAAATAATTATTTTATCTTTTATTTATCTATTTCATATTAAAATATCGCCGTATTAAATTTTAGTTGTTATAAATAAAAATGATATCAAATCACTGATAATTTGTTTGAATAAAAATTTAAATATAAATTATTTAAATATTTTTCTGATAAGTGTCAAAGATTTAAAATAGAAGAATGAAAAACCATCAGAAGGAAAATAATCTTTTACGTTGAACGAAAAAATTTGTAAATTGTTCAAATCTCCGTAAATTCGATAGAAAATCTCTGTGTATCGTGGAAAGTCTATGATTTCTGATACATTGCCGTCTTTGTGTCAACCATTGAGCGAGATAGAAAAGCCGCTATATCACTCAATGCGGATTAAATATCACAGCTCTGCTGATTTTCGCAGCTTTTTCGCGTCTCTTTCGCGGACACGACGTCTCACGAGCGTCACGAGTTTCCGTTTTAAATGGGGAACAGAGCGAATGGCAGTGAAAATATCGCGTTTTACACAAACGCCGGTGTCGGAGTTTTACAATCGCGCAAAACGCCCGAAGGGATGTAAAAGACAAATTGTGTAACGAGAAAGCTGGATGGGAACTGTAAAACGCGACGGTCCGCTCTCTCACCAATCTAAATTCGCTCGTCCAAATATGTTCTGTATTATACTATAACGGACAAATGGGACGATTGGTATGATAGAAAAGAGTGAATTATTCTTTCGACGTTGTGAGTTGAAGCATGATCGTCTATTAGGTGGATTTTAAATGAATAGGATTTCCTTATGGAAATAAGTACAAAAGAATATTTTATCAAAAGGTTTTTAACAATTATATGAAGGACACCAAAGTAAGATATATACATCTACGTTGCACAATCATTAGCAATGTACAATATGTTACATTATGCATTAGAACTTCGAAGTACTTTAATCGATATAAAATTGTGAAAGTAAGACTGGAGTAAAAAGTGTTTAGCAAGAAATACGCGTTGTTCTCCTGCGAAAGTTTTTTAGTGTCACAGTTTATAATTAAATATTAATTTAATAAAAATACTGTTCTAATTTCTCGAGTTTTACTTTAGGCTGAGACCAAAGATAAAAAAGAAGGAAGGATAAGGAATGAAATTATTTTTTAGTTTTTTTATTTTCAATTCATATTTCTAAAAATATATTATATATGGATGTGCTATTACAAAATGTAAATTGCTAATTATAAATTTTGATACTTATTTTATGATACATGATATAGATATTAGATAATTCTTATTGCTTATCGAACAATAATAGTAATTCATTTCAATTTTAAAGCATTCTAATTTTAAACAATTGCAGATTTATAATATACACATAGTTTTTTTTCGTACACGGTTTCTTTTAATGATATGTTCGAAATAGGAGTAGAAGAATAGGAGTACAAGAATAGAATGCTTCAGAAAAAAACATAAATTTTAGAAGATTATTATTTTCAAATAATCTTTTTAATTAAACTTCATGGAATTAAAAATGTAGAGAAAAGTTCGCGGAGAGAAATTTTATTTCTGCTTGAAATAGGTCGAGTAATTGCTGAATCCGTCCACATCGAGGAGATCGCACTTGACGTGTAATTAAGAGTAATTACGTTCGTAACGATTCGTAAAATTAAATTTCTACTACATCCTTAACAGCAAGTGTGATTTATGCATCTTAGTTTTGAAAATGGCAGAAATTAATATTTTGAAAAATAAATCGATTTTGATCGATAATAATATAATGCATTGGAGTATATACATTAATTCATTAAGTAATGAATCTTCCTGAATACTACGAATAAATCCAAATTAACGATTTTTTATAATATTTTTGTGTTGTTATTTCTCTCGTAGGAGTTTATAATCTTTTTATAAAAAAAATATTTAGAAGTGTATTTTAGAATTTTTTTAATAATCTTGTGTGATTTACTAGAGAAATTAGATTTTATATCAACATTGAAAATTGATAAATATAGATTGTTGATTTCAGATGCTTGCGCTTCTTTTAAATTAAAACTGAAATTTTTATCGTGATTATTAAGTAATTGCTGAATTCTCTTGAAGTTTCGTACTAAATCTTTTTTAACCCTTAAACACACCGATTTTGTAAAATACGGAAACACATTTGCGGGTCTGAGA
>QKQZ01051661.1:0-14754 GCA_003595255.1 Solenopsis fugax
CGCTCATTCCGAGAACCGAGTATCTCGTCTGCGAGACTCGTAGAGAGACCCCGGCGTCTTGTCTCGTATGCCACGATCGACCTAGCCGGACTCGACACCCCGTTCCTCCCCGCCCCCCTGTCCCGGCTCTGCCGGACGCTGTATTCCGAGCGACCAGTCGGCGCGGGCAACGGTAGAAACGGCTCCGAGAAAGAGAAGTCGCACGAGGAGGAGAACGACGGCGGAGAACGGTAGCACGTGTGGCTACATCGATTCGTTTCTCGTCTTCTTGCGGCCAAGTAGTTAAGACGTTTCTTCTTCCCCCGGGGGCTGGCGTCGTGACGCGAACGGCTCGTTCCGAGTCGAGCTCTGTTATTATTATCTGCTCGCACTGTTAGCGCGCGCGATTGTCCCGAGGCGTTTAAGAGGCAAAAAGAGTTCGATGCGCAGGCAGAATAAAACGATAGGAGGGCAAGGAGTGAGCTGTTGACAATGAAAAGAATGAAGAGTGTACTAAGCGTTCATTCTATTCAGGAATCGCGAGAATTACGATGCTCTCAAATTATATGATTGCACATGTTATACGATCCCACACAGCACACTTTATCCAAAGAACTTTCCAAAGACGTCTTTAGAATGTATGGACATCCTTTGAACGTTTCATGGACGTCTCTAGGAAGTCTAGGAAGTCTGTGTGGGGATTTTTGTACCGTTACGTATAGATGATATGTAGCAGATAAATTTTGGCAATTTGGTTGAAAGCTAGCTATCTCGGAGAACCGATAAAGCTGATGAATAAAGAACACGAATCGGGCGAACCGGAGGGACGTTCGAACGGTCTATTTTCTGCGGAGTTAGCGGGCCGGTAGTCAAGGTGCTCTCGTTTGTTTCTCGTTTCGAGTCGTGTCGTTTGCGTCGTGAGGAGCTCGGGCGAGCACCGCCTATCTCTCATCTGCCGTCCACCTGTATTCCTCGTATTGTCAGCACGTGGAATCCCGTGGAAATTAACGATTGACCCCCGCAAGAGTCTGGCGCTTATCTGGCTCGCTCCATCGCGGCTGTGGTGAACGCTGTGCGGCCGCGGTTGCGGGCTCCCATGCGCGCGATCGCAGATACGGCGGTGGAGGAGGCTGCGCGGTCGAATAAGTATATCGCCGACTGACGCATTCGCAGCGCGGATACGGGATACTCGAGGCGAACCTGAAAGCGAAATGGAAATTGCGGGACGCGAGCACGGCTCGGACAGAGCGTGCGAGGCATCTATCGCCATTAATCGCTATTTCTATTGAAGCTGCTTCTTCGAAAATCGTATATTGCACGAAATCCTCTGTCCTCTCCCCACCTACCCTCCGCGTGTTCCTATCCGCCGAATTAGTCACGTCAATGTCAAATTGGCCACGTGAATCGCTGCGTCTTTCAGCTGTTGCACAATACGCGGGAAAAACAAAGCAGGACACAATACAGAATGGAGAGTGACTAGGAGCATTTCAAGAGCGCATTAGCCGCGATCGATTGAAACGCACAAAAAGCAGGTGCTTCTTCTCGGTCTCTAGCAGCGAGCGAAACAGTTTCTTTGAGAGAATGAAGCCGATGCGAATCGCTGGAACGAATAGAGCCGACAGGTTCTAGATCCTCTCCTTTCTTGGCCCCCATCGTTCTTACCGAGACTCTGACGTTTCAATTAAATTCAAGGCGCGATTCCGTCTTCGAGCGAACTACGTTGGCGATGCAAATAGAATGAAAGTGATAATTGTGCGCTTCTCTAGAAATTCAATATCTCATTCTTGATCATAAACTCACTTAATATATTGTAATTAAATTTCAAAGATAAATTTTTACTTTTTTTCTAACGCCAGATATTTTAGCAGTGATATATTTTTCATTCTCGTCAATAAAATATATCAATGAGATAATACATGCGTATATATCGTACACAAAGATAATACTGTGTAAATTCAGATATATGTTACGAGATACAAAATGTCAGCGAATTTGTAACAACATTGTCTCGAGTTGCAACAACGATTTACTGGTGATATGCTTCACCTATCTCGAAACAGTCCTCGCGAACATTATACTTTCGTTGCTTTATCGTATAGGTATCTTGAAAAAGAAATGTCCCAAAGAGCAAACGCGCGACCTCCGGGTAAAAAAAAGTTAAGATAAATAACATTACTGCCGCACGTGTGAGAATAATGACGTGAAAGTCGAAACCGAATGTCGTCATAAGATCTGAAATTGATAATTATCAGATGATTATCAGAATGAAAAGAACGATTTTGCTGAAATATCTAAAAATTTTGTTACAGATACAAATCTGAAAATAAATTGGCTAGACCATCAAAATAATTATGTAAGACGTTTGACTATGCTGCAAAAAGTTTCAACATTCTGGCGGGGTCAGCTTGAAAGTTCTACATAATTATTTTGATGATCTAACAAAGTTATTTTCAGATTCGTATTTAGTTAATTTTTTAAATAGTTTAACAAAATCGTTCTTTTCGCGTACGGTTGCTAGCGAGTTCTGCACAAGAGTTCTGCCTAGCTTTGACCCATAGACACCTGCTCGTGATACAAACGGCTTCGGGGTCCGCGGACGTCTCGTAGAAAAACAAAATCATCGCAGAACCGCGCCCATGCCGAGCGACAACCCGTTAAACCCATTCCGGACCGCGTCCAGATATCATCGCGAATGTTAAACAGAACAGAGGGGCTACGCGCTCGTCCTTCTTCTCGTCGCCGTGACTTTTGTTCGATACGCCACGTCGATCCCACCCGCGAGGATGGGCGACCGTTTGACGGCGTACACGTGGCAAAGCGATCGCGATAGCGTACGCAGGAAGTCTCCGACGATTTATGACGCATGAAATTCTCTTACCGGCGGAACGCCGGTCGAAAAGAACCTGGAGAGACAAAAGGATACATTGATTCGAAGTGTTTTGTCATTGCGCTGATAACGCGTTACACCCCGGCACGTTGAAGCATTGTGCTCGCCTGCTGATTTGAATTTATAAGCGCCGATGCATCGTTCCTCATTCGAGAGCCTCTATTGTGCGGCGGATCGGAAGGCGTTGTTTCAACGCGTAGATTCAAACGTCTTTTTCATCGGGATCTTGAACTTCAATTGAACGTTGGAATCATTACTTGAGGCGATATTGAATTACGCATTTGTAATATATTTCTCATAATTTGTGCAAATCAATTAAACGCTAAATGATATATACAGTGATGGTATTCTCGTAGAGGAATTTATTAATTACGAACGTAATTGTACATATACATTATTATATAAATTGCTAACGTTTATTTTCTAAAAATAAGGTTTTAAAAAATATCTCGTGTACAAATATTTTTTTACACTCACCGTAGCTACATGTAACATCATAGACAATAAGTTTTCGAAATAATTATTACGGCAATTCGATAAATTCACGAATATTCTCTAAAAAAAGTATATAAGTTTTTCTCTAGGAAAGGAAACCTTTTGCAGAAAGTTTGCCGTAAATTTCGCGGGTGTGGTCTAAATTGTCCATGACCGTCGTTTATTTTCCTCGTCCATCTCGGGCTCTCGCCGTATCTCTCCGCGCCTATCCGGCACGGTTATTTGCAGGAAGGAGGTCGGAGGAAGCGTTTATATAAAGAGAGACGATCGCGCAATGAGAGTATAGGTAGGTAGGTAGGTGCCTCGTACGTGGGCAAGTCAGGAAACGAGGGCACTCGAGGATATCAGAGAGGATACCCCGGTAGATTCCCTCCTACCCCTCTTTTATTAATAGGGACAATCCAACGTCTGTCACGGGACAATGGTCAGGACTACGCCCAGCATATCGGGCCTCGTATATGCTAAAGTGTATCGCGGCGCGGCGGTGTATCGGGTCGACGTATGTGCTTACGATCCTTAGGTCGTAAGTTCGTGCGGGTTCGGCCGGTACGTGTTTCGAGGTGGCACACACGTGTCCCGCACCTCCGCGACCTCGAGACTCGTACATAATGCCCGGGAAGAGGCATTCGGTGCATCTACCGTGCAAACGGGCCAACTAACTTATTCTCGGTCCTGCACGCTCGTGCCACGAGTCCATGACAGGAGGCACACCTACGTGCGAGGCGGCCTCTTCCTCTTTTCCTTCGCGACCGATATATCTCTTCGCTACCACGTGTTTCGCCATTAGCGACGCATTACGCCTCCTTAAAATAACATTACCGCTGACGCGACGTCGCGGATGAACATTTCATAAATTATATTCTAACGTAGCGCATTAATAGCTCTGAATGAGCTTCCATTGTCAAGCGGCATTTTAATTGTTGCAGCTAAAGCTGATTTTAAATTCGAGACGGGAAAAAGTAATGATTTGCTTAAAAGGTCTGACTTGGCTTGAATTTATTTAGAATTAAATAGACATTGCGTGATACTTAATAGCTGAAATATTGCAATCAACGGTAGCACTGATCTGTTTACTATGCAAACGATCCAACTAACTTCTGCGTCCTTCGAGCTCGTGCCGTGACATCGTACGAAGGAAGTCCCCTTCTCCGTGCCTCGAGAAGGTTCTTACATATTCAGGAACCTTCTTCCATGGAACCCGATAACTGCCCGCGAGGTCACGCGTCGAAGCGCCGAGCGGGCCGATCGACTCGCCGATCCGGTCGGAGTCCTCTCGTGAGCTTATATATAAACGGTCGTTCCAGTGCAATCGGCGTACTCTCGTATGCATGGTGACGATTCCGTCGCGCGACAACTGCGCTTTCGAAGCGTTGCACGAGGCTGCATAGTAATAACCCGGGCAGAGTGACGACACTAAAAGAGTGTAAAATTATCATAGAGTAACGTAATAAAATCAATTAATATCAACAAAACTTTTCTGTTTTATCTCGCCGAAACACTTCAACTGCAAAGAATAATGATTTATCTATGTTACACCTTCACGTACGCTAATTATCGCATTTAGACCTCACTCTAGCGTAATTTTAATTAATACTATAATTAATACAGGTGAAAATAAGTAAAATAAGTAAATAAAATAAATTAATTGCCTCGCTCCGCGCGATCCACCTCTAAAGAACTTTATTTCACGCCGGTAAAGCGTATCGGGCGGGTGATAAATTTCGATTAAGCTCGGTTAACCATTAGCTCGCAATTTTCTGCGCCCTACAAATTAATTTTCTCAGCTATAACCGGAATCTCGTCGGGTATACAAGATACACGCGACTCGTGGAGCCGGTCGTAAGAAGCGTATGGGCGTCGCTGATTTCTAACGCTCGCTCTTTAATATTCGATCGTCAAGAAAAAGGAGGGAAGAGATATGTTTGCGGCGAACGCTTATCGGATATAGGCAGATATTTTTACGAAAACGCGTAAACATCATCGTATTTTCGTACTGCACCATGACATGGTACCATACACTGACGCGATTTTTGGAAACAGCTTGTGCTGTGGGACGAGGACATTTTTATCGCGACGACACGTTTATAAAATTCTCGGAGATCACTCGAATGGGCCCCGGCAAGACTATCGGGGAAACTCGGAGCGAGCACCGCACGCGCAAGCCGAGCGCATGGCTCATGTCGCGGCATCTTTGTCGGCGAGGCCGGTTCTCCATCATCGCTCTGCCGATAGGAAGAGGGATGCGCGAACCCGACACAGCCGGACGAGAAAAGAGAGAGAGAGAGAGAGAGACATAGAAAAAGAGAAAGAGAGAGAAAGAGAAGGAGAGGTACGTGTGCGGCGTCCTTAGATTCAAGGGAGACGAACCTGCTCGGTTCTTACCGGTCGAGGCGCTCATATATTAATTAGTACGAGGAGTCCAAGTTATTATTGGCTCGAAATTAATAGACCTCTTCGCGGATAAATAATCTGTGTGCCTCCTACCACTCCGGACCCGTGGACGAACCATTCCGCCCGTTCCGAAGAGATGAAGAGGACGGCGCGAGGATCGAAACAGGAGGCATACGGGACGTGTTTATTGGCGCGGACTCGACGAGTTCCTCTTTGTCGAACAAGTACAGGCAATTAGTTTCGTCCGGATTTGTGTTTTATGTCGTCGCATCACCATCGGACGACGAGTATTAACGAGCGGAGCGCGCCACGCGAGGCAGGCGAGACTTCGTGATACTTGCATTGCAAATTTGAATATATTATCGTTGCTTTTGTATGCGCGACGTGTATGCAAGCAGTATCTGAACGCATTATCAGGACGCATTATTTAAAAAAAAAAAACGAGTGGTGAACGTATCGTTTGTTAAAATGTAAACGAGTGGAGATCATACGGGGACCAATACTCTTCGGACGATGCTAGACGAACATTTATTGATCGACAAACCGCGAGCGAAATATCGAATTTCCTGGCGCGCCCAGAATTGAACGATGCCTACCATTGTATCACCATCAAGATCTACTAGACTAGCCGGCTCGTCGAGTCGTTTGTAAGGCTATTGTCGGACTTGACAAATGTTTTTCCATCCAAACGCATACGCTTACAAGATGTTATTATGAAGCCTCCATAACGCGAGCTGTAATTTATGAAACCGCGCCTGATTTCACCGCAAATATGGACATGTAACAATGTAAAAATGAGTGAATAACAACGGAGAGTCACTAAAGAAGAGACCCGTGCTCTTCCGAAGGTAACACAATCAGTGCTACCTTCATTAATTTCTAGTTAATTTTGAAAAGGATAGCGCGATGCATATAAATCCCAGAAGATCATCGTGTACGTGTGTATGCGTCAAAGTGTTAAGTACAAATATCTCTGTCCGTGTCTTCACGTTCATAAATCATGGTCCACAAGCGGGACCAATTCCAGCTGCCACATATAAGACACCCTTTCCTCTCGCTATCTGAAAGTCCCAAAGAGCCCTCCCATGCAAAACGACAGAAAAAAAAAGACGAGCTCTCGGGGCCTTTTGAGAATCTAGCCGCAGGTTGCGCAGGTTGCCCCGGATCCTTTCCGAGCGTGCTGCTGCTGGCTTCAGGGTGGTCTCGGGACCTCAGCGCGGGAGTAACGGCGACACGGGCAACGTGCTTCGCATCATATATCCCTTCCACCCAGCACACCCACTCTGGCGCCCTTCCATCCCCCTCGCCCGACATCATAACCGTCTAACAAATGGCTGACAGATTAGAACTAGAAACGGTACGCGCGCACCGTGTCCCCCTCGGGCCCCACCGCCTCCCCCCGGATCCCATCATCAGAGAAGCTGCGAGCGTCGGTGCCTTTCATGAAACTGAATCTCGTGGGGGCCCTCGTCCATCCCCCTCCCCTCTCTCCCTTCCCTCTCCCGACGTGCAACCAGCCACGAGATAACAGGGCAATAATTCAAGAACTTCACGATACCAGGACTCTTCCAGAGAGTCCTCACCGTGAAAGATTAGTCACGGACGTATCCAGGATTGCGTCCTCCTCTTTTTACTTTGTGTGTCGTACCTCCCTCTCGGACCTCTCGACTCGGGAAACGGCTGAAGCAAAGAGACAATACGATACCGCTCCGGATAATTTCGATCATGTTCTAAAAATGAATAATTGCTGTTATCGCTAAAGACAGCGTTACGTATAAGGAAAATCATCGTATTTGCTCTAGTCCTTTCTCTTTTACGAGAGTTACGTGAATGTGAATCTTAGCGGTTGTAACGCTGCTGAAATTTATGCGAGTAATAAGAGAGAATAGTGCAGATATATCATTGGGGTAAATTATTGAGAGAGAGGAAGACTGAAAATCCAATGGATAAAAGTTTCCACTTTCACCTAGTTAATATAACACGAGAATTTCGTCATTCTCTAACAGATATATCATGATTTCATGATTCGCGTGCTCAGTATTTACATCCCGAATTCAAACGTTTTATATTATGACATACGTTCCGAGAGAATGGTACGTTTTCATAAAATTTAGAATTTCACTTTACGCTCAAACGAGTATTCGCAATCAAGATTTGCGCGCGAGGATCTATGTCACGTCGCCCCGATATGCTATCAGCGTTCATTTACCGGTAATATCCAAAGTACGTGGGAGAACGTGCACAAACTACATGCAATTAGGATCCTCGCTAAGTCCGGTCTCGTTACAAAACCGATGGCGCCTAACGGCGTAAATCCATAAATCCATGTCAAAAAATAGGTTAAAGTACGCACAATCAGTGCGTTAACGTATTTATGCCTGCGGTTGCATAAATGCAACTTTGTGGTACGCCTGATACAAAGAGCCATTGTGTCAACGTCCATTATTATCTAAGGACGACGTCTCGCTTCTACAATTCGGATAGAAGTGTCACCTGTCAAGTATACTGAGCACTCCTTTATACTACTTTATTAATAGCGTGACCCGCAGTCACTCAGTCAAACACCTAGGACAACTACTAGGAACGTTGCGTTTATTACGCGTACAATATATATGTATGTATTTATATATAATTCGTAATATACACCATATCTCGTACAATCTTCCAGTTAAAGATTTTTCATTGTAGCGTACTACTTACAAGGAAAGCTTAAATGAAACAGCAAGGTCTAAAGTTAACAAAGTAAGGGGGAAAGCAAAGGATCTGACGGACGTTTCTGATTTAATGCAAACGATTTTTTTCGCATCATAGAAAATGAAAGTTGTCTTTAATGAGATGTTCACTGAGCGTGTCGATCAAGCGCACTTTTTGCCGCGCACGCAGAGTAATCAACAGGCGGGCCGAGTGATCGGCATCCCAGCGGAGGAAATCGCGGACCACCCTGCTTCTATCGGCCGGGGGGGTAATTAAGTGCTGCGGAGTGATAGGCTGGCGTGACCGACGATCATACATCGCGCCTCCGCTTTCGTGATCCGGGGCACGAGTCCCCGCTGATCGTTTCGATCCACGAATCGCTCGACGCGATCGATTTGTAGTATGTTCCGCGAAGGTAATTACGACGGAAGACCGACGCAACTCTTGTCAATCATTTCACATATTTTCTTTTTCCTTCACACTTCGTTATTTGTTGTTAACAAATATATAATCCGCTTATGTTTTTCGATCATATGATAGCATCACAAAATAGAATCGGATTGTACCAACAACAATAATTTTATTTATAAAAAAAAACAATGGATAAAATAAGCTGAATTTTTCCTTTGAAATGGCAAGCAAAAGTGATATATATTTTTTTGTATTTTACATTCTATTATAGTATTTTACTACTAAAAATTGTAAGATTCGTGCAAAAATATTTTTAAGCACCATTTGAGCCTTTGATTGAATAAGACCTTTTTTCTTCACTTATTAATTTGTGTTGCTCACACACATATTGATTAATTTTCATTTTATATCGTTTGTTTTAATACAATTTCACACTTTCTATATTGTTAATATATTGTTCTCATAATAGCTTCATACTGTTTTTAATGCAAATTAAAACATTTTAAAGATCAGAATCAGATTCAGCAGTTTAAAAACTATAAAAATTACACTGTTTTTACTTGCCATTCTAAGAACAAAAATCGGTCCATCTTAGCCATCGTCTTTTCAGAATGTCGAAGAGATTAATCAATGATTTTTATTTCAACTTTGTAGCCGGATACAATTTAATTTCATCTTACGATTCATTACTCATCCCGTATTTTTGTCACCGAGTTAGAACATTATCAGCAGCATTGCGAACCGAAGTCACCGTTAATGCCTGCTGGCAATAACTCAAGCAACCAATCCTCCTCGTTTAAGCCGGACACCGAAGAAGCTTTCCAAAAAGCTTATTAACGGCGCAAGAGGTTTCTTGTAACCGAGAACAAGCATGAGAAGAATCCTCACGGTTAAATATGTGATCACGTTCGCGCGCGTGCGTGCGTGCGTTCGCGTATCTGCGTGCACGAGGACGCGCCTATTGCGAGCAGGTTGCTTATATTCGCGGTTTTATGCGCACAGCCGCGCCTTCGCCACTCCGATACTCCGGGCGGTCGCGAGATATACCTGCGTCCGTGCCTCTCTTTCCTCGTCGGCTTCTTCCAGGGGCGGACTGGCCACGAGACTTAACCAGGAAAACGCGATGGACCAAAGATATGAGAAGCCAATCGAACGCAGAACGTACGCTACACGTTAAGAACAATTGTTTAATTATTGCAAATATTGCACAAAATATTTCTTTCCCAATTTTCTTACTTTTTTTTTAATTTATAGAGGTTTTGTTAATTATTTCTATTATTTTCCTAAGAATAATTTCTCCAATCAGTCCGCTCCTGGCATCTTTTCGATACTGTCTGCCACCTCTTCCTCTCACAACGCGGCGGCTCCATTTCCACGTGAAAGCGTCGCGTGTGCGTACACCTATTAATACGTAGGCTCGTTTTACTATTAGTGCTTTTTCCTCCCGCGCGTTCGCGACGATAGTCGTTGGAAAGATTATTACGATGCGATCGGTTGAGTATCGGTGCGCGTAATGTCCAGATCGCCATAAACGCGCTCGATTTACCACGATACGTGACTTCAACGATATTTTTATGACGGCTAGAGAGTCTTCCTTAACCATGTCGATCCGACGGTAATATAATATTATACGCATGTGATTTTCGATACACGCACTCCGTTTTCCTTCAAGTCTTGGCTAATATACGTAACGCTTTGCTATAAGTTGCGTTTTGTGTTGCGCACATCGCGACGTTATCCCGTATTTATATTTGTAAAACTTCTATAGCCTATAATAATGGAAAGTAATACCTAAGCAAAACCTTCTTTAAAAAATGAAAAAATGTTCATATCAAGTATATAAGAGAATGATAAATCAATCATTTGTAGAAAAATTTTTTTAGGATACAGTTTATTAAGACTGTTTAAAATCAAATATTAGATCATACAATTAACCAAGTATTTTATTGGACATAAAACATAAAAGTATTTTATACATAAAAATTTCATACATATAAAATTTTAAAGTGTATGCAATAAAAATTTAACGCATTCATTGTCTTTTCATGCTATTTTGAATTTTATAGAATAATTGGATTAAAATGACCAGGAATCATAGTGAAGTAAAAACTTGGCATGCCTAGGTCACATTTAATCAAGTATAAAGATTATATTATTTATTAAATAAATAGATAAGAAAGAGATATTAATAATATCTTATCAATGCTCTAATAAAACTGTAATTAATATTACATTTATTTAGAATATTTTTAAATTTGTCAAACTTCAACAACATTTCTATTGTGTAAAATTACATATTGATTTTATTGAAAATAATATTTAAAATTTGTGAAGTTTGCGAATTATTATTAAAATCTAAGAAAAGTAAATATGTTTATGAAAATGTATAATATATAACAAACTGAGATTCCGGGCATGCCGGTTTTATAGTCTATAATAATAGGGTAATAAATATTAGAAGCTACGATAGCAGCAAGAAGAAGATAAAAATATTTTTATAGATTTAATGCGATATAGAAAGCTGCAGGTGCAACGCAAAGCAGCAAGCCGATCAAATCAAATTTGCTTTTCTCTCGGATCTCAAGATTACAAACAAGATTACGAACTAACAAGACTTAGGCAGTTTTCTGTCTGCAATCGCCTATGATAGCCTCGCGTGTGCTTGGCTATTAGTGTGCAAGCATATCTGCTGTAAACATTACTTCTGATGCTGGCGCAACAGTGAAGCAGATAACGATATTACAACCCGATTCTTAATAACAAGTTGACCGGTTAAGTCATTTTGATATATTTTATCTCGTGACTTCTATCCGTACTAAAAAGAGTTAACTAGGAAAAAGCGATAAATCCGTACGCGGTTTGCAACATTTAAGTTCAATGTCATGTTTATGTGTTTTTCGACCCTAATCACTTGTTGGGCGATTTTTCCCAAGTATCAGGGCATTATTAATCTCGACAGAAATTTATTCCGATTCGATTAGATCGAGATTTATGCGAGCTTCGTCTCAGGTTCGTATCTCGGCGCCACCGATAGCCGCCGGTGCCATCTGATTTCCTCGAGTTTTGCCGGTCGCGACAATTGGCGGCCTCCGAGGTAGGGGAATGATGGACGAAGTTGCGCGTAGGAACGATTTCGCGGTAATCGGCGTCGAGTTTCGAGCTAGTGCGCAGCGTCCTGGCGCCGGTTTACGTGATCACGGTACCGATACCGTGACGTTATCAATGACTCTCGATTGCAGAAACGCGCGATGGCGGCTTCCACGTTATAAATCAGCGGCGTTCCTTGCGAGTCCGCGGGAATCGAGGGAGGCACCATTCGATCCGCCAACGGGTTCTTGATTATCCGGTTGCGATTATGTCGTACGACATGTATACGCGGAGAAAAGGACTCCGAGGAAATGAGAGAACTCGAAGTATTGGAGACACGGGGAGAAATAGAAAGAGAGAGAGAGAGAGAGAGAGAGAGAGAGAGAGAGAGATGGACGGACCAATTGACACGATGGCTATCCATCTAAAAACACATGCACGTAATTAATTGGCAATGGAGAGCCGATCCACAATCTTCTGCCGGCAAATCCGGCCGAGACAGATAACGAATCCAATCTGACGCATGGGATACCTTTTTCGCATATGAGGAACGTGCACTGCGTTACACGATCGCGAATGTACCGTTCATGCCGATGTTATCTAAATAAATGAAGCTGGTCGACGTAGTGAATTAGAAGCGCGCACAGGAGAGCAACGATTACATCATGTTGTTCGCGTGTTGCACAGAAATCGTTCGAGACTCGCTGTACGTTACGATTCAAAGTCAGTGCCATACGGAGTGCTTGCACTTGCTCCCAAGAAAAGTCGTCACAAATAAAAGCGAAACGATTAATTTATGACCGCATTAAAAAGATCTACCAGAGCTGGAACCAAATAATTAACATTTTATTGAATGAAAGTTAAGTAGACACGCAAGCTTAAAATGTCGAAATCGCATTATAGAGCACTCTCGCGACTCGTGTATTAGTCGCGGCGCCGTATGAGCGATGGCCGACACACCTCGGAATTACGCAGCGTTTCGAGGTGCCGGATGCGCGCGCGATCGAGTACCTGGGCACGACGGGCAGACAGACCTCCGGCTTATCGGCGCGGTGCAAATTATAGAACCTATAAGCCGAGCGCCATATCGTGGGGCACGCAAGCGAAGCCGGGCCCCAGAGCGATGCATATTCAATGGAGGCCCCCGGGTCCGACGCGCGCGAGGCCGCAACGACGCGACAACAATCAGCGAAACAAACCCACTTATGATCAACAAGGGTATACGTCAGCCGCGCTGGACCCGCGAGCGTCTCGCGGACAACGTGTCCGCTGAATATTCATGAGCCTCTTCCACGTGTACGCCGTGAAAAAGGTGAAAGAGACGTTCGGCTGGGGCGAACTGGCAGGAGGGCTTATTGTGGTAGCATTGATTTGTCTTTCGCACATTCGGGCTATTGATCGGTGACACCGCAACTTGGTGTTACGCTCAGATCGCATTATTGAGTCGTTCGTTCGATTTTATCAATTGTTGCATTGAGAGTGATAAATTTTTAATGGTTTATTTTAAATGATGTTTACTACTAATAATGTAGCGACACAGTATTCGGAGAAAACAGTATAAGAGCAGCACGGCTATCGCACCGTAATGATCTGCAACACTTAAGCTTAAATGAATGCTTTCTGAATGCGTAATGGGTACGTTTCGTAGCGCAAGATGTATGGGTCGGCCATTATTGAAATAATGCGGCCTATTAAAACGTCTATCAACGTGTCTCGTGTATTTGCTTTCCCGACCGAAGAGTTCTTATTAAAAAGGTCCCGGCAATACGAATGTATCCTGGGTGTTATAGAGGTAATGAGCCTTGCAGCTGAGCAATGGTGCATATCGGTAAACCTGATCGCCGCCTGCACCTTCAGCCTCGAAACTACGTGAGCAACTGCTCTCAGGATTGTGTCGCGTTGTTCTCATTATATCTGATTTTCTTATATCACCGACAAAAATATACAAATTTACAATTTCAAACTCTAAATAAATTCAACAATATAATAATAACGAGACTAAAAGATAATTGTACGATTTTTCTTTTTGAAAAGTCCTATTTATAATATCTACATACTTATTTCGTACGTCGATTAATCTCTGTATAATTACGAATAAATCTCGAGCGACGAATCTCATGCTCGCGTTTCGCCAGCGAGGCCACGATCGCTCAATCATGCGTGTTAGGTGCCGACAATAATTCGTGCTCCGGTGGATGCATTCGAGGTCGCGAAGGTGGAACAGGTTGCGCAAGACTACTGTCGTCGTTGTTCGTCGACGAAGGCCTGGATGAGAGACTCGATAAGTGGAGGAGAGCACGTGGTATCGACAATTTTGTTGGACGGGATCGGCCGACCACCGATGCGTTGCCGTAATCAACGTGAACATCCGGTAGTAATAATTCATCGATCACTACAAGGTGTACAGCGGCGTTGGCTGCTGTTAAGCGGCGAATGTTTAGAAAAAGGGTCGATTTATATCGCAGCGGCTAATTGATATCATTAATTGAAGGACGCCCTCACAACGAGGCGCATCACGGAACCACAGTAACGATACCGCGGCGAGCTTATGTACGGGAAATGATCGTCGGGATATCACGCGTTCACGGTGTAATTGATTCCCCGCCGAAGTACAAGATACGCGCGAGTACATAAATCAGGTGTATTCCTACGCCGGCCGAGAGTCGTTAGCCGATCTGGTTCTGACGTAAAACGACAGGACAGTTTAACCCCGTGTGGTCCAAATTATTACCTCAATTTCTCGCCAACAAGTCGATTATAATTTGTCGATACTTAATATAGAGGAGACCGAGGTTATTCGTTAGGGAGGA
>QKQZ01051664.1:0-15303 GCA_003595255.1 Solenopsis fugax
TGTTAAATTTTTCTAATATGCCGTCTATCTCCTTCTCTGGCGCCGCAAAAAGAATATCATCGATGTAGCGATAGTAAAACTTTAATTTCCAGTTTCCAGATAGTAGTATTTTTTCCTTCAAGTCCTGCATAACTATGTCTTCTATTATTGGTGAAAGAGGTGAGCCCATAGGTGTGCCGAAAGTTTATCTATAAATAACCTGATTAAACGTGAAAAAAATGGACGATAAAACGAATTCTATTGCCTTTATGAATTCAACTTGTGGTATCGATTGATGTAACTAATAATGTTAGCGTATTAACGAAGATTTATGTATTAATTAATGTTGGACGATTGAAAAAGGCTAAGTACAGCCGAAACGTTTCGTAATATTATAAGACTTTGTTCTATGTAAAAATAATTTTAATATATACATTCCATCCTTTATGCTCGATTTAATGACCTTCTTGTAATTACAAATGAAATAATTTCTTTAATATTTTGTAATTTATTACATTATATGTTGTTAATTATTAAATCTACAATTTATAATTATTTATTTATATTAATAGTAGTATAAGCATTGTACGTTTTTATTTGAACATAGATAACAAACCACGAATGTACTTGCAAAACTATTATTTGTATAACATAGAACACATAATGTCATTAGCATAAAATCATTCTGAATTTTTTTTTAAATCTTGTTCTGACCGACATTATGAGAGTACATGTGACCAATGTTTAAAGAACTACAATATTATAGAACAAGATAAAATCCAGATAATGATTTGCACATTATCATTGCTATTTTAGATGTAGACAAAACACACTTTTGATTGTAGATAAGATATAGATTATTATCGTATTATTTGCATACTACATCGATGAGTGGCATTGTACAATAGACCGAGGTTTCTATCATGATTAAGTTAGAATCTGTTGAATAATCTCGAAAGATACTTATCGCATACTTTATCTACTTAATGCTTTTTCTGCTTCGCTTGTTACGAAATTCGGTCTGCAAAGATTTACATTGATAAAACAAAACACACGTCACGCATTTACATATACGCGTGAGATACTATTGTTTCGGTACTTTGACGTAGAGATCCACGCGTCAATGGCAACAAAGAAACGCGCGTGCGTAATTAGGACAGTGAAAAAGAAATGAGATAATCGCGTTCCCCCTAATAATCGATCATAATAATCATTGTTCTAGAAACGAGGGTACTTCTTGTAGAGAACCGCTGATTAATTCTATAAACACCGAGATAAATCATTATCGGAGCGCAATGGACAATGCAATTCTGCTAACTAACCTCGCTGATAAATTATGCCTGAGTAACTGTCGAGCGAATAGATATCTCCTTACTTTTTACCAGATAAAGTACCAATAAAACTGCGATTTTACGCGACGTCATAATCGCCACGTGAAGCGCATCGATCGGCAATAAATTGCTGCCACTTCAAAGGGAGTTATCACTCACGAGGGTATAATGAGTAGATCAACACTCGGTCAGAGCGATAACTGTGGTGACCAAGAGGTTTTTGCCTGAGTGTTGAAGTACAGAAGTTTATTGTATATCTTTCTAGAATAGGGAGAATATACAATACATTTCCGACACGCGAGACGTGTCTCATTAATTTATACACTTTTACACCAGACGAACAATACGATATTGTGATCGATCAATTTACAAAAAGTAGAATGAAGTAATATATTCTGATATAATTGCGAATGTGAAGTGCAACGCTAAGATTTTTATCGATAACTGAAGTAATTACCGCGGAACAACGAGCAATTAGCGTGTAAATGCGATATTGACAGCCGCAATAATAATATGGATTGTACAGTTTTATGCTACAGACAATATGCTTCTTGCATACTTTTTGCACAAAGTACTTTCACAAAGTATCTTTTCTTTTTACATTTATCTATTTAATGATTATCACAAAACTTAATTAAATAGATATATTTCTTAAAATTGCCTTGTTCATCTGATAAGTAATAGAACTTTGCTCTTGTAAATACTTTATAACGTATATTTACGTTATAATTGGATTAGTTAATTTATCTCATTCCGTTATTTTTGTTATACAATTATCTTAAATTCTTTCAATTCATTTGCACTTTGTTATTAGAATTGTTATCATATTTTTTAACGTGTGTTTGCTAAAGATATATATTATTATATAAATTATAGAACAATTGTTTAAGCCTTTTATCAAGTCGCCACTGTTGTTTGTGCATAATTTACAATGAAAATTATCGTTACAAAGAAATCAAGAATACAAAATGCGTTTCGATCCTCTTATTGGATCTTCTTTAATGCACAATGGCAGTTAATGATTATATCCATAAGAGTGTAAATGGAATCTATGCTTCCTCTCGCATCACGCATGTTAAGTTGTAAGAATATCAAATCAAATTGCTTATCGTCAAAGATGGTAACGAACGGAAGGAAGACCGACCACTTAAAAAGACAACAACCATGGCGATGTAAAGAAATAACGCAAGTCTCTTTAATTGGTCGGCCTTCCTTCCGTTCGTTACCGTCTTTGATGATAAGCAATTCGATTTATTTGACATTCTTAAATCTATTGCGTGATGAGAGAGGAGGCATAGATTTCATTTTCACTCTTACGGATGTAATTATTAACTGCCACTGTGCACTGAAGAAGATCGAAACGTATGTATTCTTGATTTCTTTGTAACGATAATTTTCACTGTAAATTATACACGAACAACAGCAGCGGCTCGGTAAAAGGCTTAAACAATTGTTATGATTTTGATTAATTTATAAAGCCATATATAAATACATTTTTATTAAATTATTATATATAAATTTCATTAAATATATAAGTTATATAAATTTTAATCAATTATTATTTATATAAATCTATGAAAAAAATTATGGTTAGACTACTTTCAAATGCACATTTCGATACTCTAGAGCAAAAATATTTCAATAATTTGATGAACAAATCGTTATCTTTTCACTGTAATGTGCCACAAAGAAAGTATTTGCGAGCAATACCTTATTATTAGCGTCTAAAAGGTGTTTACTCACACTACGAGTTTACTTTACGACCCTATAGATTTTCGTATCGTATAGATCTTTAAACGGTTGATTAAGTGCCGAAGGAATTAGAAACAAAGTGAATTGTTTTCTAGATCTGCAATACGTCTGAACTGCTCGGCGTTGAACGAATGTTCTCATAAAATATGTTTTTAATGAATTGCACAATGCGCGCTGGCAGGTGGTTATGTCTCTGCTAGATAACAAACGACTTTACGACGATAAAAGGTATTTCTGCCTTCCACGGTCTGACTTCTTCCGCGTCATTGTTATTCCGCACCTTCACTCCCTCAATTTTTTCGCGTGCGAACACGACGATATGTAGAGATCGCAAAAACTCGATTTCCGTTCGCTTAATCACATGCCGATAAACATTAATATTTGCGCGTGCGAGCTGCTGTCGCCGTATATTTGCAATAACATAATTATCGCGGGAGCGGCGATCTTATCGTTCTCTTCGGAATTTCGCAAACATTATTACAAAAGTCCCAGTATTATTCGAAACAGATACTTTGCGGGTGGTCAGTAGATTATTTACGATGATTCCATTGCATTAAGAAATTGCGATATTTCTTTTAACATTTTCAAAAGAATTTTCAGAATGTTTACTATCAGGAGAAAACCTGAATTTTTCAGGGGATTTCTTTTTTTATCCTTGAAAATCATGGATTGAGGGAAATTTTAGAAATTTTACTTTAAAATTAAACTATCTCTTTTTTTTACAAAATTATTTATTACAAAGTTATTCATTTTTTTCTTGATTATGCAAAATGTCTACAATCAAGCAATGAATATAGCATACATTCATGTACATTCTCATACGATTCGTGAGTTTTTACAAAAAAAATCAGTGACAATAAAAGATAATACTTCGTTCTAAATTGGTATTGTGTACATATTTAATCGCCTTTCGAGTTTTCTACACACCGAAAAATAACATGCAAGACAAATACGCGGTTTATTGGCTTGTATTTGCGATTAGTTCTGTAACGTTTTAATCCAGCTTCTTGACGTGCGTTATCGCGAGATATGAATATTGCTAAATAAATGCAAATCAGAGACGCGAAATAAGGAAGTACTTCCGGCGAGCTAAATCTATGTATTGCGGACAGATCGTTGTACGCCATTCAGTTCATATTATTTATTTGTTACTTTTTTAAATTTAATTTTTAAGACTTTTCTTTGTGATTCTATGAAAATAGGCTGTACGACATTTAAAAAGTGCGTAGAGTAAAATAAATTTGTTCAAAAATTGAATTAAAAATTGAATTGAATTAAAAATTCTTTAATCTTATTTAGAATTTTGAATTAAAAAAAATTCCTAGAAAACCCAATAATTCTTAGAAAATTCTTTTACAAAAAGTAAATACCCTGTTTGATTTTCAATCTCGCGGCAGGATCAATTTCGGTATAGAAAGGATACATGTATAATCTCGTACTAAAAAAAGGAATACATTAGGATTACACATTAATTATTAGTTGTTTGCAAAAGATTTCAGTAAAGCTTTCTATAAATGGATAAATCAATAACGCGGAAGTATCGCAATTTTTATCTGTCTATCATAGGTCTCTTTAAATTCCGCCAGTATACCTTATCGTACAGTTGAAGAATTTATTGCTCCGAATTCATTGGCTAGTCCGAATTTCATTGATTCACTTTACATCTTGAGTAAAATGTAAAAAATAGGTACGACGTAACAAAATAGAGAGCAAAGTGAAATGATAAAATTTCAACGACAATATCTGCTAAATCTGATTTTGCGATTTAGCGTGAAAAATCGAAAATAAAAAAAAACAAAACGTCACTCTTATTTTTTTCAAAGGATTGACTCATCGTCGCTCTAAATTCATTGAACAATATGTTTTTCATTTCATTAATAACGGGAAAAAATGTTGACGTGAAGGCCAAAATTCGCGACAACTCATTTCGCGTCTTTGATCTGCATTTATTTACTAGCAATATTCATGTTTCGCGATAACGCACGTCGGGAAGTTGGATTAAAACGTTACAGAAATAGTCACAAATACAGGCCAATAAACTGCGTCTTTGTCTCTCATATTGTTCCTCGGCGTGTCTTTTCTCTTTGTTTCTCGGCGAGGAATCATCAACGATTTTCCCGAACGTGCGAATTATAAACTCCATGATGCTATTGTGACACAATGGAATAACAAATGTGTCATTTTATGTGCGTTCTGTTTCATGTATGATGCGCATAATGCATCATATATTCTTGTTTAACATTAGTTGGACAATAAGGATAAATGATGCATCACACGCATTATGCGTGAAACGGAATGCATTCTAGATAATTCTGTTATTTATAAAAAAGAATACTTTTTAAAAAGTTATTTAGCGTAAAATTACGTTTTGAAATATCTCAATGCAGATACATAAATCAGAGCTTGTCTTGCTGTTCATTAAAACTGTAGGAACAAAGCTATATCTTCCTGCATTTTATTTTCATATTTTGACATTTATCAAATAAATAGCGTTTTTCTTTGGCTGCATTACCGTCCACTAGTGCAACATTCAGACAGTGTAGTGTGTTTTCATGATTATTGATGGCGAATTTTATCTCGAATTTTAATCAATGTAATGTATTTCTGTGGCTTCGGTGTAATGTAAGTTTTACGAAGTATAATTTCGCTACAAGAACTCAAAGGGGCGGTATAAAGCGAGTGTGTTGTAACCATAGAGTGCAGTGCAGCGTTTACAGGCAGCTGGTACAATGCAAGGTTACATCAAGCACACACTCGGTGCATCCCAAAGAAAAACACCAAAAGATTCAAATAAAGTTGCAAATACAAATCAGACGTGGTAATTGGTGCGCAGGAATAAAAAAAATGTTCCAGAATATCTTGCGGTTACAACAGTATATTCTTGAACGTTTCGGCTCCATCTTCGAATTATCTTCAGCGATAATATATGTAAGAATTATCGCTGAAGATGGCTCGAAGGTAAAGCCGAAACATTCAAGAATATACTGTTGTAACTGCAAGACATTGTGGAATTTTTTTATTTCTGCGAACTAATTATCACACCCAACTCGTATTTGCCGTATTGCTTTATTTAAATCTTTATTTGTTAATTCGACGAGTCTATTTGGTTTTCTCTCTTTGACATTTGTTGATCACATTTTATATCTAACATTGCAATTAATATAATATGAAGATTTCAAACAAAAATAGTACTAAAAACTAAAAATAATACTTATGGCTAAATAAATATATATATATATATATATATTGCGAAAAAAAATTTCATTTATTTAGCTTCTTATTTTTAAGCCTTCGTGTATTTTTAAACATGTTATGCATGCAAAGTAATACAACATCTGGTACAGCAAAATTATCAGGTGCACATGAAAGAAACGTCAACCAAACAAGACTTTCAAGATGTATGGTATCTAAATTTTTAATTTCCTCATTGGACTCTGATGTAAGAAAGAAATAGAAAAATAATTCGCGCCGCATACGAAACAGGATGATAGCTGTACTGCATTAAAAATATTCACAGTCTTCTTAGCAACCTTGCGTTTCGACATTCCAATTAAAAACTCTACTGTATTAAAGAAACACCTGCGCGCGAGGACGCATTCCAAATTCATGAAACCTTCTCCCAGACATTTGCGTCGTATAAAAAAAAACTGGTGCTTGAAACCATTACTTTTTCATGGTCATCCGTGAACTATTCTTGCTATTGAATGGTTTTGTACGCGGATTTTCGATTGATACTTAATATATTCGCTGACAGATTTTGACAAAGATAATTACATTTCAGATAATGATATAGAAAATTGTAAGACTGTATACACAAAAGCTTTTCTTTCAAAAATGATAGAAGAGAGATCTTCGACTTCTATTTTATCTCATTGTATTTAAATTTATCCTAGTGTAAATCCTCCTCGAATTCTCGAGGTTCTCGAGCCATTGCACCGCCATGAGTTGTTGGTATAAAAATACTTCGGCTCTAAAAATAGCTATAGAAAGCAAATCACGTTTTCACAATACACAATCGCACAGATATATTACATGTGTTAATTGATAAACTCTGTCACCAGATATATAATCTAATTATTCCTCGCGATATCATTAAACACGCGTTCTTGAAAGCCGCCGATTTAGTATTCTGAAATATCATTATCATATCAACTTAAATAGTGCACTGCTAGTTTTATTTATCTTGAAGGAGATATTTTAGGACCAATTAAAAACTATTAATAAAATGATTTATAAAATTTCCAACAGAAAAGAGTGGAAAACGTTTGAAAGAGATTAAATCTTCGTATCACCAACATAAAGACGTAGTTTGAGTATTAAACACTACATATCGAATTCTACAAATATTCTTAAAATTCTACAAATAACTTAAAATTCTCAAATATTAGTTCTTAATTCCTTAACTTTTTATCTAACAATCGCAAAAGTTCGGAAAAAGGTTGGAATAGACTAATTTTTTCGATAATGAAATTTAAAAGATTCTGCCCGGAGATCTTGGGTGTCAAAGCGTGACCTTTCCGATGACGACATTGACTCTTCCCACCACTCGCTCTGGCACCAATGACGTAAAAAGTGCTCTATTCTGAGTAACACATGTTTCCTCGCTCCATAAAAGTTACTCAAGTACAAGAATAAATACCAAATAGGGTTCGCATCTATAGGTGTTTCGCGTCACTGGCCAGATCACGAATTTTCCATGGTATTATAACACAGACAACCGATCGTTCAATGAGCATGCTAAGCGGCACTCACGCTTGCCGACGCAATCGTAGGATAATTACGTCGCATAATTAACGGCACTCGATTTTCCGCGGTCAGGGTTCACCAGCGATTCACCGGCGGATTTAACGACGCTAAAAGAAACTCGCGCGTTCACACGCGTAACCGCGGCGTTCGCCACGTGCGCTTGCGCGTCCTCATCGGCGCGGGAACAGCTCGCGTGGACCAAGTTCCACGTGGTCCAGCCGCATTCGTCACCTTTTCCCACGCTTCCCTCAACAAACACACTCAAATGCACTCTTTGGTTCCGGCTGGGATTATTATTTTTTTTTTTTACGAAGGCACGAAGCGCGATCTGTTTAAAGATCAAGACACGTTACCTCTGATCCTTTCGAAGTCGCACTGTCACCAACGTGCGTCAAAAAATTCCAGCGCGTGTGTGCATATGTACGTGTGTACGCGTGCACTAAAGAGCCGCGCGCGATGTGACTCGAACGGAGGGCCCGTCGCCGTCGCGACGTTATACCGGGTGTGCCCCGCGGATTCGCGGTTCGTTTCAGCGATAACGACGGGATGCGAGATTGGCCGGTTTCGAAGTGGAGGAATCGAGGCTGCTCCGTCATCGGTGCCGCCGACACAGATATTGGTGGGAATATCTTCGCACGATCCGGGCCCCCCCTCTTGTTGCCCGTAAATGTTCCCCGGGACTTCTTTGCGGCTACTTGGCCGATAAGCGCCGGCGGCTATCCCAGATCGCGACATCGGAGCGATACGCAATTTTTCGGTTTCTTCGGAATTGGTTGATAAAGCAGAACACAGCCAAAAAAGCGAGCGATCACGTAGGTCACGAACTTCTCGTCGAGGAGTTACTCCGTTCTTTCGAAATATTTGATTGATGTGCATAAGCTAAATCAGCACCAATGGAAATTAAATTAGAAGTACTTGATCATCAAAATAAATCTTCTCTTTTACATTCTTACGTAGCAAATGTATGTCCTTACCCCTGGGGTTACCGTGACTGGATATTCACCCTGGTGCTAATTCAAGTTTAGTACAGTTTTAAAATTTTAATAATTCAGAGTAATATTATCAGAAAAATATGAGTATATTACTCTAGGATTAAATAAGTTAGGCACGAAACTTCACTATGAAGCTTGCGATTAATATACTTATATCCTGTATTTATTCGTGATAATGTCACATCACGATAGAAGTGCATTTTCAAATACGCCCTAGAGAAAACACAAGCGACAAATATTTTATTCGCTCTTCGCGACGACGGAGTGTATGATGCAACGATCGTGGAAAGTTTCGATGCCGAAAATTCGGCATTGCCGAAATCGCGTCGCCTCGGCAGTAAATTATCATTCGTCGCGGTGTTCACGTCTGATTGTTCGAAAAAACTCCGGCAAGCGTTTACTCTCTTCTTATACGCTTTGACGTATCCTTGGGAACCGTACAAAAATTAAGCGATCGTAAACTGCATCGTATACGTGAACAAGTATAAAAGTAAGAATAGAAAAACGGAATGAGTTTAGTGCTGTATAAGATTCTTACATTTTTCGCAGAACGTTATAAATCAACCGATGTGAGTGACTCTGAAGCAGGTCACCAAAAATCCAAATGGCATCGCGCTGCATCCGCTTGTTTTACGTGTCGCTGATATCGCTCGCTGATTACGCGAACGCTACTGAATTTTAACTAGATCCGATAATGCATCGCTGTGTCACAGTGGAAGCGACTGCGATACTTGTTTTTAATAAATTTCCATCAAGGATGGAGAAACATAACATTGGTAAAAAGTGACTTTATCGGAACATCAAAAATACTTTTCTTTTCGTCCATTTCTTTATTCTTTGAGTATAAAATGTCTTATACTATATGAGCAAAATTGAAGAAAATGTGAATAAAATTATGTAACTTAACGGTAATAATTTTTATTGCTGCTGTAACATTCTTTAACGGAAAAAAATTAAGTAAAGCTCATGGACAATTTATAATATTGTAATTCGTGCCACATTTTTCTCTGAATAGAATTCCATTATTTTGTGTTTCATGTATTTTTTATATGTACATATCCTTAGTTTTTTAAATTATTTTTGTGATACCTAAAATTAGAATAAAATTATTTATTAGATAAGTAATTTATAATAAAAAAATTAGAGTAGAATGTTACAATAAGCAAATAAAATTCGGTCGTCATTTCCGGCGCAAATTATAGATCGTCCATGAATTAGTCTCAATGCAGTTTCAACTCTCGCTTTTGTTATCACTTCTCTTTCGTCGGCGCGATTAGAAAGGCCTCATTCAGTGTCAAGTTTGCCATTTCAGGTTTTCCATTCTACGACATATATACGTGGACATTGGCACGCGTTGTTCGCTTATTATAGATTGCAAACACGCCCCCCTCGAATTCGATCAAGTTGCACTGTGCGTAACTAAATGAAACTAATGCGCCGCGCGCGATTTCCTTGTCCTCAACGCCCGCGTATAATGTTTTATGTACCCTTTCTGATTATGCAAAATTTAACCTTAGGTGTATGCGTGCCGAACGCGCACTGAACTGTGCGTGCTTTCAGAAATCGCGCGATCGCCGCGTTGCGTGAATGAGTTGTGCCCGTTCGTTTCACCGCTTCATGCAGACAGTACATTACGTCCGTCGCTACATAACTAACAATTAGTTTATCGTTCGCAAATCGCAAAACGACGAAGAACGGGGAGTGAACAATTTGTCGTAATATAAAATAAAATAGAAAAATTCCGGCGAATCTTATTCAGACATGCAAGACGTCAGAGACTGATTTGCGTGCGACATTTCTATAGCGCAAAATGTTCTTCCCCGAACCACAAGAATCGGTACAATTAAAAAAGATGAGCCTATATATACATGTATAGGAACCCTCCAGAATGGACGTCGCTCAGGGGTCGGACGCGCGGCGTCGCGTGGCAAGCGTCGTGAAACGGTCGCGAGCGTCGTCGATCGGCGATAAGGATTCCAGAGGCGACTGCCCGATAACCCGTTTTCAGACCGAGAGATTGTACGAGGCGCGCTCTCCACGCAACTCGTTTTCGACGTTTCCGAGAGCGCGGAACTGGTAATAGCGGCGCGGTGCGTGATGTAACGACGCGACGACGACGGTGAAAAAGTTTGCTGACAGAAAGGTCCCGCTCCTCGAGCGCGGTGCTGTCGCGTCGGTTTCGTTCGTGCGGATGTCGCGTCGTCGCTCCGCATCAGATCGCGAGATCGTCTGCAAATAATAATTGCTCAGGATTGGGAAGTTACGTGTTACTTGTAACGTCGTTACAGTTAGTTTTTTTTTTTTTTTAACAAACTGATAATGTTACTTTTGTAACTGAAACCGTAACTGATTACATTTTTCAGTAATGATAATGAATTTAACAGTTATTTTTATCATTACTTTACATTTGAAACTTATTTGCAACAATTTTCGTTGTGTACATGTGTGTGCTCAATCTTCGGTCTGTTGTTATGTTTAAAATTATCTTAAGTATATACCCAGAGAAACTAAATTGTGTTTAAATTGATAAAATGATTTCTTTAACTTGGTTTTTATAAGTTCAAATAAAAATACCTTTGAGGAAAATAATAATTTATTTGATTTCAAGAAATGATGCTATTAGTCTTTTTAAACTAAATAAATTATTTTTTCAAATTATTTGTCTAATTTAAATAAATATTTTTTTAATTCAAAGGAAATACTGACAGAAGTTTAAGAAATAATTCAGTTCTGTGGTTTTAAAAATATATTTCTTTTATTTAAAAAAATATTTGCATTGCATATTTAAAGTATTTCTTTAATTCTAATAAAAGGAATAACCAAAAATTTTAATCTTTTAATAAAAAACACTAGAAAGATAAATTTTTTGTTTAATTTGATTTTGTTTTAGCATCAAAAAGTAACGGAAAAAGCGAATCGTTATTTTCTTAAGTATAACGGTAACGAATTACTTTTGAAAAGTAACTTTCCAACCCTGTAACTGCTAGTTGGAAGCCACGTGGATAACTGATGATATTACGAGTCATACGCGGGAAAGTTGCTAAAGGGCGACGTGCCCACACACGCATAACACGTGCGCACATTGCTCAAAATTGCACGCTTCGACACGGTTTGATTTGCGTTTCGCCTGGCGTGGAATGCAACGGCGTCGAGGATCGCGTCTCTTCAATCAACGATCAATTAGTCAATCATGACTTCGACCGAGATCATTCACATCGCCCGAGTTCACGAAATTGATGTTCACATCTTTTCTTTTTTCTTATTCTGAAGAGATAAATTATTCGAGACTTTACGATATTTTGCGCATTCAAAAGCAAGAGGGAAAGAACGAGGAAGATGATAATCTGTTTTCTTTGAATAATAATAAATAATAACACACACAAGCAATATGTAGTAATTAAGAAGCAAACATTGCAGATCAATTAAAAATAATGTATGCACAAATAAAGTCGATAATTTCATATAAAAAATTTTTCTTTTAATGAACTATAAATATAACATTTAGTTCATTAGTGCGCGATTCTCTTATAAATCTTTTTTTTGCTGAATAACTACAAAATATTCCGCGTTAATCAATCCTACAAATATATTAACAACCTGTTGCATCTATTAAAATATCATGTTAACGTCCAGGACGTTATGTAATCTTATCTTTATTAAAATTTTTTTTTTTATTTCCAGTCCGTGTTACGGATTGAAATGTGGCAAGCTATGGACTCGAAAATAATGTAATGAGCTAGGTTAAAAAATCATATACTGTAAAACAGTGTGAAGTGGTGGTACTAGTGAAATCATCATGATATAATAATAACTTTTCAATTTTAAACTTTATAGCATACTCACATTTACTGTCACGAAAAATCGTGATTTAAAGTTAATAAATCACGTTTCTCCGTGACAGCAGTAAATATTAGCCCGCTATAAAAATTTTAAATTTTGAAGATAATTAACATCTCTGACAGCACAAAAATCCAAAAGAAGAAGATATTCTTTAGACATTTTTTGAGCATCTATATAACATCTTTCAGCTTTTTATATCATCTGGAATATAATAATATTAATTTATTTAAGTTAAATAAACGGCGCTCGCACGCGTAATCATTTTCTTTATGGAAAGAAGCAAATGTTTTACGAACACACGTGAATTTTTCCAATAAATTTTTCTATCTTTGAGAAAAAAACCGAAAAATCCGCAAAAAAGTTAAAAAAACCTAATTTTTCTTCGCGTCTTTAAAACTATAATTAAAAGACCGATTTTAATTAAAAGAACATATACTGCACGTATATTGTTTTATTTTATAAAAACGCAGTAGCTAACATTTTAGCTAATAAAAAGTAGAGATGAGAAATTAATTATTCACACGTTTGCTATTCGATGCGCAATCTACTCTGACTTTGTTCTTACCTGCTTTGTTTTGTCAGGTGATGGACTTGTGTGGCATCCGATCTCCTCAGCAGGTAATTAAGATAAACGTGTTCGTCTTCTTGAAGCTCCTTCCGCTTTTGCGTGATTGTAGCACGCTGACGCGGCGACGGTCCACGTGCGCGAGTGCGAATGTTTTCAGTTGCATAAACACCGTAACAAATTAATCTTGAATTTTTATTCGTAGAGAAAAAAAACTTTGATTTTTCCCTTTCGCAACCGGGACTCGATACTCTCGTGAGTTTGCCGCCTCTTCTTGTCTAAAAAATTCGGAAGTACCGCCGGGTGGACACGCGCGTAATTCGGGTACACGTGATTTCGAATGCAGCTACGATCGTAACTGCATGTGCAGTTTCAAATACGCTTCGACTATGTGACACGCGCAAACATCCACGCTTTTTCCTCGCGACTTCTCGACACGTCAAGAGCCGATGACGAGGTGGACGAACGACCGGATTAAGCGAAACACTCGAGGAGCCGCCACGCTTAGAATTCTCTCTCGTACGCTAACCGGCGACTCGCGCGAGCGGAGGCGTTTCTCTAGAATCTCCGGCGCGATTTTTCCCTCGCCGGCATGTCGAGTCCCCTCCTTGCGTTATCCACGCTTGAACGAAAGTGCGGATTGAGAGCTTGATCGCGCGCCCCGGGAACATGCACTTATCTTCTACGAGAAACGATCTTATTTTTGCGGCACATGAAAGGGAAGAGGGAAAAAATGAAACACAGATCAGGAGAAACAGGTCGATAATCGTTCAATCGCATCTCATTTCGCGCTTGAATAAAAGTGCGGATCGAGAGTTAGATTGCGCGTCTCGGGAATATGCACTTGTTTCGAAGCACAATGTTATTCTCATTCTGCCGTCCCATGACTCATGAAAGAGGAGAAGAAAAAGATGAAACAAAAATCACAAGAAACAGATCATCAAATCGCAGCTCATTCCGCGCTTGAACGAAAATGCGAATCGAAAGTTTGATTGCTCCGAGAATGCACTTATTTTGTGCGAGGAACAATGTTATTCTCGCCCTGTCCGCGGCACATGAAAAAGGAGAAGAAAAATAAAAAACGAAAATTATGAGAAACAGATCGACGATCGTCGGATCGCATCTCATTCTCGGGCCACCTGCACGTAGATCGCGTTCGTAATATATGTAATTTGTACACCTTACCTGTACTTCCTGGAATCGAGCATTCGAGCAGGTTTGCGGGAACCGTTGTCCGTAATAATATTTCATTCTTGGCGCCTGACTCTCTCGAAATGGCACGTGAGGTGGATCTATCTAGTTTTGCGGCCGTACACGAATTGATTTATAAGACCTGAATTACAGTGATGATAAAACTGCACAATTAGCATGTATTGTGGGTCTGAGGAAGGGTGCTAGGGGCCCGACTTCCCCTTCTCCGAACGTAGCTGGAGACTAAGAATGAAATATCATATAAAATAATTTAAAATATATCCCATATAAAATAATTAAAAAATTCACACGAGATATTTTATTTCTTAGTGTGTTATCAGAAAAAAATCGAAAGAACCACCTATCTGTTTTTTATTTTAATTAATAAGTATATATATAATCGTATAATTTAATTTTGTATCGAAAAAAAGTCACTTTTTTCAAACAGTTGATGATAATTTGTTGATGATCAAAGATGATATTAACTTTAGGTTGATTCATTAACAAAAAAATCCTCAATCATAGAGCATACACAGAAAAAAATTAGTATCAAATCAACTATTCATTGTTTCATATATAAGCAAAAATATAAAGTCTTCTTGAAAGAATTTATAATCTTAAAATACATAATTTGCTAACATGGAGAAATTTTTTTTCTTTATTTTAGCAAATTATGTCTTTTAAAATTATAAAGAATTCCTGATTTAATAATAATTTTTTTATGCTGTCAAACGCGCGAAAGTAATTTAAACATACGCAGCAAGAATAAATTTATGTAAAAATAAATTTAATATATAAGAACAAATTTGCACTTCATAATCCTTATAGATATGCAGTGGCAAGCTGTTATGCTTATTCAATAATTCGCCAGGAAAGAACGAAACCCACGTATTGCAAATAACGCAAT
>QKQZ01051667.1:0-14693 GCA_003595255.1 Solenopsis fugax
CGTGTTTTCAAGTTGCCTTCCATCCGCCGCCACGCCGCGCCGCCGGGGCGCGCCCCGAACCACGGAAGTCCGTTTGAATAGCTCGCCGGTCACCGAAATATCTACCGGCGCGCGGTGTGATTCCGCATCGACACACCGCCGCGCCGCGAGCCTGATTAAATTATTTCTACCTTGTTTATTATGTGGTCTAATTCAGGACCGATAATTTTGCAATTGCATCGTCGATCGTCATATCATCGCCGCGAATTTCAATTTTGACTCGCGACGCATCATCGCTTTTTCGCACCTTTGATTTTCGAATATAATTGTGATCATTAAAATAAATAAATAAATGAATAAACCTTTCTACTTTAGCTGAATTTTTGAAATAATAATAAAAGTAAAAACCAAATAAAATAAAAATCAATAATCAATTATTATTTAATGTTGCTATTTTCGAAGCCTTAAACTGGAAAAATTCGCGTAAATAATTTAAATTATCAATTCTAAATCTGAGTAACGGTGGCTGTATGTTTTCTAGCAAATAGCTATTAATATTTATACGAACGTTCGTCATTAAATCGGCGAGCACGTGCAGCTTGCGCGAAAATAATAACGTGCAATTTATCAGCGGGATTGCAGCCGGCCAGTAAATGTCGATACATCTGCGCGGCCTCGGTCAACTTTCCAACGACCTGAAACGCTGCCAAGTTCTTCTACAAGGCGTAGAACGATAAATTATACGCGTTCCTCGTACCCCATCGAAATCAGTTATCAATTATGGGATGCGACGTTATAAAAGTTTCTCTCTTTACATTTTTAAATACACACGACGTAAGTTATAACTTTTAATATCAGTTTGAAAATAATTTAGCTTATTTAATAATTAATGTACACAGTGCATATCAATCAGTAAATGTTTCGTTTTTTATCAATTAAACTAGATTATAGAATGCTATTTCTTGTTTTATTATTCGCATTTATTTTATCAGATTTTTGCTTAATAAATACGTTGTATTTTTAAGCGTCCCGCTGTGATATTTTACATTAATATCCCGAATTTTTGTAGTATTGTACACAGAAAATGTATTATTTGAAGATATTTCTCTGGAAAAATATTTAAACCCGTCATGCAAATTTTACAAGATTTTAATGAAAACATTTATTTGCGATAAAGCATTTAACAAAATCACAGTAATATCATAGTGCACAGCATATCTATATATTTAAATATATAAAACTAAATGGTTTTGTGAAAGTATTTTTATATAAATCGTTTATTCCCTTTTTTAAACTCGACTAACAATAAGTCCGCTTTTGAAAGAAGTTTCAGATTCGTGTAGATACGTAAATTATCGCGATATATTGATTTTGACGAGATTTTTCAAGTAAAAGTTTTGAAAACTTCTATGTCACTTTTACATTATACAAGGAGCATGTCACCATTATCCGGAACTGATTTGATTCTTTTTAAAATATGTCATTAAACATAAAAAAGACATACGTTTTTTTTATAAGTAACCGTTTTGAAATTTAAGAAGTGAAATAATTTCTCGAAACTAATTCATATTTGATTCTTAGCAATTATCATCGAAATGGTAAGACAAAAAATTCAATGTTTTAAATAAAATTTTTTGGTTTTTTATGTACTGTTTTTATAACTATATTTAAATTTTTCAAAATTCTAACATTTCATAAAATACATCTTATTTCCATTATTATGAAATTATATTTCTTCTATGAATAAAAATTAAAAACAATTTCAAGTCAAACTTATCCTCATTTATAGTTGATGGAAAAAAATAAATATATTATTAATTTCACGCTATTAATAGATTTATTAGTGTTTGAATCACAAAATCATTATAATCGAGAATATCAATTTTTAATAAATGCTAAATAATATACATTCTTTATATATAGCATTCAATATATTTTATATTGCATATTATTACTTATTAATATATATAATAATAAAAATAATTATTAGAATAATGGGGAATATTAGAATAATGGGGAGAATTCATAAATCGTTCTGAATTTCTTTAAGTATGATCTTGTTCAGGCAATCACGTGGTTAATTAATTATACACATTTGCGCATGTGTTTAAGATTGGGACGCGTATACGTCAGAAAATTTTGCAATTTGTAACTACTGTTAACTGTTATATAACCGGATAATAAAAATAATCGTTTAGGCTCTGCACACAATAAAAGAATATTAGATATTAAAAGTAGCCACACTAATTCAACTTCGGGAATCGTAGGAATTGATAGTTTCGAGCATTTCGAGTTATCTGGAACACAGTCGAACTACTCCTGCTGCAGTGGCTTTATTGGTTGCTTTCTCTGCACTCTATCTGTCTCCATCTGTCCGCACTCTATCCGCGAGCAGCGGCAAGAGCATCAAGCCTGATAGATATATGTAATCGATAGCGAGTGGGAATGAAATAAGATTTGCAGGCCTCTAATGCGCATCGCGCACGAATTGTCTTTGATATCCCGTCTCATGAATCGAGCCGAACGCATTCGCGAATCGAACGTATTCGCATTCACTTTGGCGCATACATCTGTTGAATGACGTCAACGAACGTTCGATAAGTGTATACCCATACAGTTTAAAGTTAACTCTCCATTGCTCTCGTATGAGACAAACGCTCAATTCACATCTGATTTTTTTAAATTCCATGTGGCATACAAATTGACTCTGAAACTTTCTCTTACAATCTTCGAGGTTATATTTGTATGTTTATCTTCTCTAATTTCGTTTAGTATAATTTTTAGTAAAGGTTTTAAAAGTGTGGTACATCTGAAATTTTCTTCCTCATTATCCGTGACATCGGTGTCTCTGTGAGAGAGAAAGAAAAAGAGAGAGAGAGAGAACCGCGAGTAGAACTCAATTAAAAATAAAGTCTAAAATACCGAAGACAAGCACTTGCTCAGATTTAATCTTGGATTCGCGCATTTTAATGATTTGCTGTTAAAATTATGAGATTTGTCTTTAACGAAATATCATTCATTTTGAAGCGGCGTTTGCGACCTTTTGCCATGGTACCGTTTACTCACGTATCAGAAATAATTCGCTCTAAGGGTATGTAGATTCCGCAAACACACGTGCTACGTAGAACGATATTTCCACACGACAGCTTAAGGATTTATCAAGACAACCGACACGGATGCCAACGCAAACAAATCCTCAATTTGCCCGACGAGCAATCGAGACGACAGGACCGACGCCGACGCCGACGCCGACGCCAACGCACACGTAAGGCCCTTATGCACACGATCGCGTGTGTTCAATCGCGCGAATGATGTGCACCCGCATCGAAGCCGATCGTACGGTTCCAGTTGTACAACGGCAAAGTGGAGCCTGTGGAGCCATAGTCGGACGTGACTCTCTCCCGACAGCGCGAGAATAAGAAAAGTTTCGCGATCAAACGAGACGAAACTAATACAGAGCCATTATCGGGAGTTAACGGCGCTCCGTGCCGTAACTGCACACCAGGATTTATTGTCTTCCGTTTTCGACTAAGAGAAACGACGAGGAAAAAAGAAAGAGAAGAGTGAGAAGGGGTGGAAAGGTTGAAAATTCTCCCGTCACCGTCGTTCCACATTACATTCGCGGGATGGACAACAAGGTTCAAAGAGGTTCATGTCCCACTTCGCCTCTATTTATCTTCCTGAAAGATAAACTTCCGCGGTGGGAACTTCCTCGCGCCTTTCTTCACGCATCGTCCTATTACTCGTCAGTTCGTTTCTTACGTATCAACAGCCCGGAATTCGGATTAATGTCGTCTCCCGGCTTGAAAACGCGCGCGCGGCTAGGATTACTCGGCGAATTGTCGGGCGCGCGTCTTACGTTTTACGTTTAATTATCTCTGAGCTTTCGCATGACCGTCATCTACCCTCGTTTAATCACCGCCTTCGAGCAACAGTGATCGAGAGTTTTCGCCGTCTATTTTCCTACTTGACATCGATCGATGTCAATACCTACTTTAGAAACGAATGTGACGTCGACATCGAACAATCGAACTTGTCGAATTACGGAAGGAGAATAATGCGAAAACGATTTATTTGCCGCTTGCGTGAAACTCTCTCTCTCTCTCTCTCTCTCTCTCTCTCTCATGCTAGTATCCAACGACGATCGATGCGCAACGCGCTCCATGTAATAATTGAATGACTAATGGATGGGTTTTAGTTTATTATTAAGATCCTAATTAGAAGATTGACTGTCACGTATCAGCTTAAAACAACCTCGAGACACCACATTAATATTAAGCACGAGTAAAATGACTTGTACAGACAAATTAGAAAACTATAGCTTCACCCTGTTGACTTTGATCTGAATTGATATACGCGATACCTCCCTCTAACACTAGCAATTTTCGTAAGCTTCATATACGATCTTACCATCAATTTTAAAGGTCATAAGATCGAGAAGCGATCCCGCTATCCGCCGTCGAATTATGGTGAGTTTACAAAGACGAATTATAGACTTCTCAATTTACTTTCAACCCTTTTTTATTACGTCGTGAAATCGCATCGTAAATACGGTCGCCTCGTTTTGAGACACGATACGTGCTGCGACTGACAACGAGTTATTGGCAGTTTGCAGACTAGGGATTTGCTCGGCGCGTTCTGCCACTCGTAATCCCTCATTCTGTCTCGAGCTTGATCGACAGGCGACATTCGCGATGTAGTAATAAGATGATCCCAAGAGTTTCTTCGCGCCTCGAGTTTTCTCTGTTATTTCTTCGCTGCCGAAAGTTTCTGTGGACATTAGCCGTAACTTTCACACGCTTACCGTTTTATCGCGCACCAAAAAAGGGACACCTGAGATGATACATCATTCGTTCAAAATATGCGTGGGTGCCGTGATATACAATTTTTCATATAAATTTTCTTTATCACTCTGCGATATTTATTACAATCGAACCAACGCGATAATAAACAAGCGCTAAGAACACAATATAATAATAAAATAAACAATCAATTAACACGGGCATTGAAACAAGGGCTGCGAGAACATTTGTGACGACCGATATATTTACACGCGGAATAATAACTCCTGGGAAAATATACGAGCTGTTACAATATACGCAAGCATCATTGAATTATAACAGGCTTATAGAATGGATTATAGGAAAACGGTTTATTTGCGTCGAACATTTTGTAATCTCTGATTGTGATTTGACGCGAAGCGCGCAAAATGCTTCGCCGAAAGGGAGAGGTGGGGTAATAATACAGGGGTAATAGAGTTAATTTCGGAGTGTTGCCGCGTCGTACTTTACATTACGATACGAGTTGCCCATTAGCGTAATCCTCTTTTAAACTTTTTAATGCACCTCTTTTTTGAACATCCATGATAAAAAGAATTCGAAGTAGCTCCGCCATTCGTAGTTAATAATCTGTAACATCTAACGACCATTTCAAGATTTACCTCGTCCCATTAAAAAGCTGCTATATTATCCCATATTTCGTTACATGGAAACCATCTATGTATTCCTAAAAGCTGTATCACGGAGTTTTCGTTAATAATAAGCAACCTTGTTATTCCTCTTTTAAATTTTATTATTATCTCTCTCGTTATTTTCTTCTTATTATACTATTTTTATTGTTACTCAGGTTTGTTATTATTTTTTATTAGCTTGCTCATTATATCAGATTCAATACCGATCAAAGCTGGAAGAAAGGGTCGTTTTCTGGACTTGTTGGCTCAATGTTTTATGCCGGGTATCGATTTCTACTTGCCTTCGTTTCGAGTGGCAACGAAACACGACAATTTCGCTACAGTCGGTGCCGGGAACACGCTTTTTTCATTAGCAGCCTGGATTGCTGCCACGATTTCGGCCTTACGAGAACGAATGCGGCTTACACTCGGCTAGTGTTACGGCAAAACGATTTGTTTTCCATAGAAGCTTTGCAATCCCGGAATGCGCTTCGATACGGCGGATCGATCGTCACACATCGCGTTCTCATGCGGGATAATCGCGACGATCATCTGGCTCTCCTCAACACGCTTTTTTTTATTATCTCGCCTCACCGTTACTCTGTTTTCTATTTTAAGCGGAGGCCAATGTGGACAACGAATTATAGATAGGGTGGTTCTATGCTCGATTTGCGTGAGAGATAGTCGTTACTGAAATAAGTTAAATGATGGATGAAAACCTTTGATCGGAATCAACGAATCGAGACCTTTTCGAGGATTATATTTGTCAATATACCTAGTATTTTTCATCCTCAACCTCTTGATCATTGTTGGTATTATTCCCAGTCAGTCAGGTAATTTTTTCTGATATCCGAATAAGCCCAGTATTGACAACGTTATCGAGAAAAATAAATTAAAAAAAAAAAAAGAAAAAGACGCTACGCGTTCCCTAAAAAAACTATTGTACAATAAAATTTTCTCTTTCGCTGGCGACTTGCACGTATCCGATTACATCTTGTACCTTTTTAGTCCATCTTTACTCGACATATCCGTACGAGCTGAGATTTGAACTATTCGAAAACTAAATATAAAATCTCTCTTTATTTCATGAATACAATTGCACAATATTATTGATCGTATGGAAACTATAAGAGTTTGTACAATACATATATTGTGCAATATTCTGTTAATCAAATTTTATACATTGCACAATATTATTGATCTAGATACATCGAGTTTGTACAATTGCACAATATATTGCAATTTGTTTCTATTAAATCTTGCTCAATGATCTGACGTTGATTAACTTTTGCCATAAATCTTAATAGCACATGAGATATTTTACGAATATTCTAAAATATTCTAGAATATTCTAGAGTATTCGTGTTCGAGACAGCTTTCTTCACCCAACTTTTTTCACTCACCATGCAAGCGCACGGAAAGAAGGGTGTTACGAAAAGGCCTGTTTTTACTATACTCAGGAAAAGTAAAACGAACATCTTTACATTTCTTATAGTTTTTTCGGCAACCCTTCTTTGATTCATGACTTTATGTAATCAGGACATAGTAGGATGATTTTTGTATTTATACAAGTAATCTCCGTCAAGTTGCTATGATACACGTAATGTTTATATTTTAATACAAAAAGACAGATAAAACTACAACTAAAAATAAAAATAAAACTACTTAATATTTGGTAGCTATTTTTTTCAGTATATTGGGACATGTCAGTACATCGAGGTGTTTCAACAGAGAAGTGAAGATGCATGATGATGTGTGTGAGTGGATAAAAATGTGTTAGACTCTGTTGGGACATGTCAAGATGTATTGAGGTCATTGTAATGAGTGGAAAGGGGATAGAAGAAGGTCAGATATCCACTGTGGGCGTGGGTAAAGATAAGTAAGGATGTAGAGGAAGTTTGGGGGTACTTGAGAGTGTATGAGTATATACAAGAGTATTGAAATGTCGAGTTATATATAAACGGGACGAGAACTATGATAACATTTCTTAAAATATAATTTTGACATCAAAGATAAAAAATGTCTTTTAATATTCAATGTAGAAAAATGATGACATTTTTATCATATAATATTACTCCAAATAATTGATTGAGCCTATTAAAAATTTCATCCATTTAACCGATTTTTACTTTTTACACGTGGCAATCGCGTCTTTTCTTAACTCGACGCGACACGACGCGACGGTTCGAATAGAGATACACTCGGCCTCGCTACCCGTATCGCGCAAGACACTACCGTGTTTCCCGATAGAGTTATTCCATGGAATGGTTCGCAAAATTTGCAAGACGATATAAATAAATAGCAATTAATTCTGGAAGTATTGCGCTCGCGGTAAACGAGGTGCCAAGAGCATATTTACATGCTCCAATTAAAGTTACCTCATTTCGCGGTCGTAACGATTGCAGACGTAGTTAGAAAACTTTTACTATTTTAACTTGTCTCTTCGGGTCTTTCCGAGGTCTTCGTATCAAAGACCACCGCATTATGGAACGAGGGAGGATTAGTCGGGCTGCTGTCTCTTTCTTTTCCTTTTTCCCTCCCTCCCTCCCTCTCTCTCTCTCTCTCTCNTTTCTCTCTCTCTCTCTATCGAACGATCTTAAGACACGGCATAGGTGATTTAAATTTATGCAACCACAATTCTACTCGTAGACAGTGCTCCTGGAGCATGGAAAAACGGAAAAAGCGTTTGTCGATAACACTTACGACAATGCTTTCTTCGTTTCGATAGCGCCGTCCGTTTCGATAATGCCTCGAAAGGGATAAAGTTTTATCCCCCGGCACACCTCGGGGTCGTCTTTGCACGAAAAACGAAGGAAATAGAAGCCGTAACGAGCAGCTTTGAATCTCTTAAAAATTCGAATCGTCAATTTGGAGCATTCTTTACTTTAAAAGCGAACGTGTACGAATTACAAAATATTTCGGTCTCTTCTATATCTTCTCTTAATAATGCTAATCGCTAATATAAAATTGTTTATTTTATTTAGCATTTAATTAGTAAAAATTCTGAAAAAGATACATCTTTAAAAAATTAAAAATAGAGAAAACTTGAAAATACATTTATAGAAACTTTTCAAAAACTTATAAAAGCAAGAGGAACGTGTTCCAGTATAAAAAAGGATTATGGAAATGGAGTATCTCAATGCCAGATGCACCGATACTTGCTTTACATTTACGGTATTCCACTAGCTTATCAAGAATACGTGCACCCGCAAAGAAGTAGTCATTGCTTACATTGCATTGAAAACAATAAACGGCCATGCTCATGTTATTTAACTATATTTATGTTATTTAATATTTAATAAAAATTTTGAAATAGATTTATCTTTAAAAAAAATTAAAATATATATCTTATATATATATATCTTTAAAAATTTCGCAAAAGGGATGTGTTTCGATACGAAAAAGAATTATGAAAACAGGATATAAATATAATCTCATTGCGAGATGCACCGATATTTGCCTTATATTTACTTTGCTCTGCCGGCCTTATCAAGAACATGTTACCGGTGCAACCGTGAGGAAATAGTCATTGCTTACGACGAGGACGCGTTGAAAGCAATAAATGACCATGCACCAGTGTCGGTAGATACGTCGCTCGCATAATTAAGGCCACATAAAAGCGACGACACGGTGCGATAATGCGAAATCGACCGTCGTATTTTGTCGTCGAGAAATGGATCCTGTCAGCGCGAATCGTGACACGAGAGACAGAAAGCTAGCTTCGTCCTTCCCATCTATCCGTCTTGTTTCTAATCGAGCGTTGCTTTCAATATCGATTACAATGCGTTATTTGCTATTTTTCAATTAAAACTTTTCGAAATTCCTCGTGTTCGCGCAAACCACTGTCATAACACATTTAATTGCAAAACTGATAAATTAATAAACGAAGCGATCTATTTGCGCAAATTTAATGCAGAACTAATAATATAAATTAACCAATCTATTAATACTAATTTATTGCGTTAAACAGAATAGTGATTTAATAAATTAGTCAAGTAATTTATTGATAGTACCGGCGGAATTTTAAAGAGGGGAAACGCGACGAATATTGAAACATCGGGTTATCCCATCGCGATGGTCACGCGCGTTGCATTTCGACGTTAACTCCGGCGACAGCAACGTTGATCTGCTTAACACCAGCTGTTGGACATGGAAGCGGTGATATTAAAAGGGATAAAGGCAAATAGAAACGGACCATCGCGCGCAGCGGACGTGAGGGAAAACGACGGCCGGAAAACCATCGCCGAATTACGATATAGCAGCTTGACGTTGCATTATACGGCGGCCAATAAATTGTTTCGAACACGTCGATACTTTGGATAATTAACAACCGTATCTCCATTCACATTAACGCACTTTTTCGTTCTATATACAATTCCCATTCATTCCTATAGCTAAAGGAAATTTTACCGCTTTAACGAGTAGCACTTGATTCTTGATTATCGTTAGTCCGTTCTCGCGATTTAATAGGATCAACTTCGGAATGAGATTACTTTCAAAGCCGTCACCGCTACTTTTACGTGACTTTAATGCAACAGTCACGTAAAATGCATTCTCTATTTCCCGTTTTCAATTCATTTTAATATCTTTCACAATGAGTTCTTATTTTTTAAGAGAAAAATCTGCAATGAAAGTATCGAAATGGACACTATCGACAAAATGACTGAAAATTTAAATTTCTGTATAATTTTGTATCTCACGGAAAGAATGGTTTTGTGCTGAAGTAACTAAAAATTTAACTAGGTACAGATTTGAAAATAATTTTATAGGACGCTCAGACTGGTTGCTATAATGTTAAAATTTTTTGCCACATTGTTCATCATATTTAAGCGACCTACATAGTTATTTTTAACAATTTTTTTTTTCAGATCTGTATCAAACTAGATTTTTAGATACTTGAGCAAAATCTCTCTTTCAGCACTATAAATTTAAATTAAATGTGTATCTATTTTAAATTACATCATTATAAGCGGTATCTGAGAATCGCCAGATGCTCGTTCGTATTTAGAGCGCGCGTTTCGCAGGATGCACGCCAGCTGAGCGAGTGCTCGTAGTTAAAATAATGCGCATCCCGTATTTTTACGCCTGCGAAGCTTCGCGGAGGGTTGCTGTTGTAAAATACGTCTGTCTTCGGCGCGAGCGGGTCAAGGAAAACATCATGGAACAGGGGGAAAAGTTGGGTGGATGATTTCGAGCGTGAGTTACGGCGGGGCTACGCGAAGCGGAACGGAGCGAAGCGACTACGCGAGATTAAAAGAGCAGGGTGAAGGGACACACAAAGTAGAAAACGCGGAGAGGTATAGAAAGCGACGTCGATACCCGGCGAGGCATCGGCTAGCGATACAGTTGGCGGGGATCCGATAACTAAACCAATTATCCCGATGCCGATGAGGAAGTTTTAATCCGTTCTCCCGCCATTGCCATCGCCGCTGCCGCCGCGAATTTTCCGTGACGTGAAAATTTTTCTTCCTACTATCTCGTCCGCGATACTACCGCGCCCTTTGTCGACGTAAGTTTTTTTCCATTTCTTTATCCATTCTTCGCCTTCAAAACGATTTACGTCTATGATCGCTGAATCGTTATAATCGATCAAGCGGCATCGAACTTCCATGGATTCAAAAGGCTATTTGATAACATACGTCTTGCGAATGGCGTAAGTTTTAAGGAACGAAATTCTATTCGATGAAATTAATATCGAATGAAATTAAAATACGTGGGAGAATCAAATGACATGTATTAATAACTTTATATATGTTTCATAAACGTACAATATTCATTCCTTTAATTTGTGAATATTTAACAAAAATTGTAGAGGTTTTCTTATTGGCAAAAAGATCAGATAACGAGACATGAACCCTCTAAATTCTTTGGAACGAAATCTCACTCTGAAAGAGTGAAAATTCAGCTTTGAAAAACAGTGGCTTTTTCATTCTGTTAAAGTGAGTTTTCACTCTTCAAAGTGACAGTCTATTCTAAAGAATTTAGAGAGAAAAGAGCAAGCTTACTTATTGAAAGTCAAGGACAAACAGATTGACAGATATACCATAAGTGTATAATTATCGCTGTTCGATTTGTTAACATAACGAGGTATCTGACTGTCCATCAATCTAGGAAACGTTCAGCGTCCGCCGTTCAGCGATATCCGTGAAACACGTTTGCTGTTTTGACCATACCGCAATAGCTCAAATTACGCGTATGTGCATTGTGTCATTCGATAACTGTGAATGCGATACGTCGACAGATGCTCTGAAATCTATACCCGAACTCGAGCTACAGACGGCTCGCTTTTGCGCATAACGCAATATTGCCGAGAAGTGGAGCGCGGGAGATCAACAAACAAAAAAAAAAAAAATTACGCATACAGGGAAGAGGGAAAATATCGAAAGGAGGCCTTTTTCGGATTAAAATGAACGTGTTTTCGAACGTGCTTTTTTTGTTGATACCTCAGGTATTCATGTCACTCGACCATTCATAGTTGAGTAATCAAACTTTAACGTCACCGCGCGAAACGCCCGGGACGATCCGGTCGAAATAGGTTCGATGGAGATTGATCGCTCCGGCCATTTGCGGTTTGCGCTAAGTCGCCCAATCGGATCTATCTACGTCCACTCGTGGTGCAATGCGCGAAATTAGATCTTCGTTCCATTACATTGCGGCGAACAAAAAGAATTCCGCCAGATGCAGCCACATTTGTCACGATTTGCACGAGGTGCGAGAGGTGAATTTTCTCTCAAAATCCTTCCTAGGAATGTCATCGGCACATTTGAAGATAAAATAAAAACGAGGACGGGGAAGACGTATTCTATTATTCGATAATATCGTCTATTCACCTGACAACCGCCAATTTATCAAAATATTCTTTTCATTTTAACTTAATTACGAATTTAAATAGCTGCCACTAATTTCGATGTAATTTTCCTAACTTATTGAGAAGGATTAATAAATGTATCACCATTTGCGATATTCTCTATGCTTATCGTCACGAAATTGTATTATTTATGACACTCAATAAAATGTTACAAATATTTTAGTCTTTTCAAAAAAATGTTACAAGTAATAGTTTAGTCTCTTCAATAGAGTGTCACAAATAGCATTTTAATCTTCTTTTGTACATGGTAAATGTCCCAATTACTGATAGTATGTCCAATATACTGGAAATTCGATCTTAAAGATGTATTAGCTATAGATGAAAATAATGATAATGAAATTTATTTAGATTTTAAGAGATTTATTTAGATGTATAAATATATATGTTCAAATTTAAATCAAATTAAAAGCTCCTTTAAACATTATTGTAATTATAAGTTTTCATGGAGATTTGCGAAAAACTATTATACAATATATTAAACTTGTCGCTAAAAAATGCTAAATTCAATTTGCAATATTTTTTTGATAGCCCTTTACTACAAATAAGTTATGATAATTACATACTACCAGTTTAGGCACAGCTGATTACGTATGTGATCGGAACAACTATGATAGCAGTGGAGCAGTATTACATGTATAATGCATACGATTTTGATCGAGGTTTGCCAGATGATATGCAAGTCTGAAAGGCTGAAATATCTTTTTGATGTCTTTGGACATGCATGCTGTCTGAGTTATAGACTCGTGTAAAATCTAACGGAATGGACTCGCGAGAAGCTTTTCATTTAATTAATGATACGTCAAGACAATTTTTCAAGATCACACGTGCGTTTCTCGCGTTTCCGCCCTGCGAAACTCGCACCAATTTCCCCGGAACGAAACGCAGCCCACGTCTTCACGTGCCGCGATCGATTCGCGGTGGAAACTAATTGCACGCGCAGTTCCGAGAATTCTTACTTGCGTTAACCGTAGCAGCGAGCTTCCATCGCGTCGTAACGGTTATAGCCGGGAAACCCCGGGCCAGCCTCCGTGCCTGCCGGTGCTTCGACAAGAAGAAAGCGCTGGATTGCGTTCACGTACGTGGCTTTACTACCCCGCCCGAACAAACTGCACTTCGCAGGGTAATCAGTTCTGCGAAAGGATCACTGATCCGTGACTTACATTCGTTCCTGACGTAACATAATGCCAGCCGGGTCTTGATATTTCCTCGCGGTATATTTAAACATGAATATCAGTTTTTATAATCAACGGAAAGGTCACGTCTTCTGTGACGGTTTCCTAATTGAGTTTTTCTTATTCGAGATAGGGAAATGTTTCATCATCGTAAGGTCTCTGAATGAATTTTACATATCCCCGTGATCTATGTTAAAATATCAGAGGCGCGGGCGAGTCGCGGTATTTCAAATTGAACAAAAGCGATATTTCATTCGAGGTTCGTATTTTAATAGGGATTATATACTTTCGCGCTCGCGCAATCTATTAATTCTCGGGAGCGAATTCGGTGCTTCAGTACTTTAATTCGATCACGGGCGAATGGGGGCCTCTTTGAGTTCCATTACAGAGTACACGTAGAACCGTACTTGCGAGCGAGCATACGCGCGTATCCCATTCAGGGTTACCGCGGGGACGAAGTTAACAGCGCGCCGCCGCCGCGGTCGGGTTTTCCTCCTTCCTGGATCCTCGCGGCGCTTCCTCCTTTCGAGATGAATAGCCCGGAGGAGGTCGACGGGCGTTACAAGCTCGTTCGTGACGCAGTGTGCCCTCGCGGTGGTTACATTGTATTAACGCGCCGCCTATTCGTCGTCGAGCCGGATGCCCGCCCACTATAATGTCGCGTAAAAAACGCGCAATAACTCTTGGCAGCTGTGCCGCAGCCCCTTTCCTCCCTCTGTGCGCTATGTAAGAGCTAGCGCTACCCACCTCCTCCCGTCCTCCCGTCCTCCCGTCCTCCCGTCCTTTTCTCATCCCGACAGTCGCGCTGCTGCAAATCAGACTGCTTTAATGGGATTACCGCGGCACCCGATGTAACGGAGAAAACTAGGTACTTCGGCGATCTTTATGATCGAGATTTTCATAAGGGTGAGCTTGGGGGTTGGAGACTCCGTCGCGGGCGGTTGATGACCCCGACGGCCAGGGGTCAGGGGAGTCGTGCAGAATATATTTCACTTTCAAGGACGAAAGGAGAGCATGCCCCAGGCGCGCCGCCCGGAAGTTCGGCCGTGATTTAAGCGGCCGCGCGGCCGCACTTCGAAAGTCGCGGAAACATAAAAAGCGGACATTCCCTCGGACCCCCCCCGAGAGGTGAGTAACTCGCGCGGTTCATAAGCGGCAGAGCCCGCGGTTAAGCGCATTGCAGCCGCACTGCACCCGAAACTAAGCCGGGCACGCTACACGGAGA
>QKQZ01051671.1:0-13946 GCA_003595255.1 Solenopsis fugax
CCGAGTCGGTCGTAACAAGATCTTCGTGTTGAAATAGAAACATATAATTACATTATTTCAACACGAAGATCTTGTTACGACCGACTCGGCCTATCTTACATTAAATTTGTTGTAAAGAAATAAAAATCCATAGTTTGTACATACATAGCTTTTTTCGATATATAAAATCGGCTAAAAACGAATTCTTGAAAAACGAAAATAAAATTTGCGCGATTTTCTCTTGCAATTGCATAATTAAAATAATAATAAGTATATTATTGATAATATTAGATTATTTTATATGTTTGTAGCTTCCTAAAACTTGTTTCTTTTTCTTATATACCTCTTATATATGTATATTTTTCATTTTTATATTTTTCTCGTAATGCGAGTTGAAACATAAAATCGCTGTGCAGCGTAAAGCCAATCACCTCTCTGTGAAAATAGATTATAACTACGAAATCTTCAATTACAATGTTGATAGATATTTCATGAATTTTTTAACATTTTCTTTTATACCTCAAGGTAGAAAAAAATATCGTCGGATGCAACAGATCTACTAATAAAATATCAAAAAAATGTATAAAATAAGAAGATTCTGGCCTTTTAATTTTATAAATATTGTTTAATAAAAATATATTTTATTACTTAGTTTATCAATTTATTTTACAGTTAACTCCTTCTGTATGAGACTTTATCTAAATTTTGCTATTATTGTTTACTATGCCAGCATTGAGGCCCAATTTCTCAAACGTTCTTTTTGGATTATGGTACAAAAACATTAATTATTACAAAATAAGAAATAGTATTATAAAAACGGCTATACCATCTGATAAAATCTTCCTAGTTTATACTTAGGTTTTTAAAATCTTATTTTTAGCTTTTCGGTATTAACGACTTTCCTCTATGATAAAAGGTATAATAAACACACGCGTTTAAACACAGTATAAATAAATGTGCTTATGCGGGACGCTCCCCGCGCGCACGATTGAGAAATCCCCAATTACAGTTTGCTCCTCCGAGCTGAAGTCACCATAGAAAGCTTACAATTAGTATAACATTTTCATATTAAAGTTTCTTAAAATTATTAAGTTTCGGTGAATATGACTGGTAACAACAGTTACGTCGTCGTGCGGGCCCCTTTAGGTGAATGCAAATAATCCTCCCATAAGGAAAATTGTTCACTGGAGTTGTCAACCAGAAGAAATGTCCATGTTTCTGGAAACCGGGTAATTACTCAATCGGGGAGCGTCCCGTATAAGTGCATTCGCTATGTAACATCGTTTACTAAGAAATTTTTGTAGCTGAAGATGACTCGAAACTAAGTCGAAACATATTATGTTGTGAAGAAGAAAATAAATTTGTTGTAATTATATTACGCTCCAACAACCACGTTTAGTCTTATTAGCCCTTATAGTTCTAATTATTTGACAATGTTGAAAGTGCCATACTTCGGTGTTTTATGTTAATTTTGAATAAATGAAAAAAGTTGAAGGGTATTTTTTTAACACTGTTTAAAATCATGTTTTCATATAAATTATTTAATTTTATTTAAAATAATTTTATTCATATTGAATTAGAAAAAAGATCAGAAAATATTTTTGAAATATTTCATATTTTATGTTCAAATATACAATATATTAGGACAAACATATACATACATGCATACATGTATACATATATATATATATATATATAAAATTATATGGAGATAAAATTATTATAAAATATATACTTTATATGAGATTGTATATTTTTTATTCTAATAGAGGAAGGAAAGGGATGGTAGAATATTCGTTTTTTTTTAATAAGCAAATATTACCATAACATAATTCTTATCAATACTATTTTTTAGTCATAGAGTTCGACCAATCACTCTATAGATAGAAGTTTATCGGGTATATAGAACGAAAGTAATTTACAATTTTCTGAAGAGAAAAAAAGATATTTGAGGGATAGCAGAGTGGTCGTGGAATATTAACAACTAATGTCATAAAAGACTGTGATGTCATAAAAGATTATAAAAAATTATAATTTTACTCATTTTTAATTATAAAAAAATCACAAATTAATGATCCTTCGTAGATCTTACACACTAACAAGTGTCACAAAACAAAGTTTTATGAATATTTTATAAAATAAATAAATTTAACATCCATACTAAAGTTATGATAATAACTTCATTTTTTATACTTTTTCGGGACTCAAAAATATAAACACAAATAGGGCAAAAGATCGAACTTGTTATATAAACAAGTATACCATTTATTTATTTAGTCAACGAAATTAACAATTCTAATATTGATGATAGCCGTAATAGCACAGGGGACTAAAAAGGAACTAAAAAGAAATCTACTCGAGGGAGTTTTGATATAGTTTTGGTATAGTTATACATATAGTTTGATGATTTTATTATAACAAAGGTGTCCTTATAACAAATTTTGCTACCAAAAAATTAACGCGCCGGCGCGACCATATGGGATAAATCGGGAAAAAGATCATTTTTTCGCATATATCTTATTCTAGATATATCTATCGATAAAAATACTTTTATACTAAATTGTAGAGAATGAAATTTCCTACAAATTATGTCCAATAAACTTTTTAGTCAAATTAATATCTTATTCGTATTAATTCATCAAAATGACGTAAATTTTTTAATAATGCTAAATATGAGACGCGTTTTTTTTACGTGGTACTTTAACTGGTGACTACAATCCACAGCAACGAATTTATTTCATTTTTTATCGTTTTTGCATATCCGATGGATTGGATTTGCTGATTTTGCAGACAACTATATATGTCCTAAGGAATGAATTGATTTTCATTTTCATTTTTGTTTTTTAAGAATTTAGCATCAGTCTTCATTGTCGCTCTCAAAAGTTGCCACTTGTATATTTTTTTTCACATGAATCAGTACAATTAATACATATACTGGAGCACTTTAATCCGGTCTTTTTACATCTGCATGCTCTGTGACATTCTTTTGTGTATCTATATGAAATAGTAATGAGTAATGATTGAGGCGTAGGAGGTCAGTGGGAAATGGCATTAATCCAGCGTATAATAGTAATGTGGAAGATGTTTTTAGCATTATTGAAAAATTTACGTAATTTTGATAGACTGATACGGACAAATTATTGATTTAACAAGAAACATTATTGTTTTGACCGTGATACTGACAAGAAGTACTGTTATATATACAACGCTCAAATTCGAGAGATCTTAAATTATTGTATTCATGTTAATTTATATTACTGACGACGTTTTTAATCCTGTTATATTTATTGAGTAATCTATCCTATATTTATTGAGTAATCTTGCGTGCTTTTTATGAATCTTCTCCTCGCTTCACATGAATTTCAAGATATTTTCACTCGGATGACCACCCGATAGTGACAGACAAAAAAGTACATCTGACTCATGTGATGCGGGGGAGGCCTTGATGATTGTTGCTTATTAATTTTCGCTGAGGATGACTCCGATCGAAACGTTCGAAACTTTTTAATGAAAGCTGGTTAATAAACACGGAATTACTGACACGCACCAACAACAGTATTTTGACGACTCTCATCAGCCCTCTTTTATTGAATTATTTAACAAAAAAATTGATTGAACACACTTTGTAGGAAATTTTCTCCTCTACAATTTATTATAGAAGTATTTTTGTCGACAGATACACCTGAAACTAAATATAAATGAAAAACTGAGATTTTTCCAATATGGTGGCGCCAGTACATTAATTTTTTGATGACAAAATGTAAATTTGTTATAAGGACACAAAACTATATAACTGTACCACATATTAAAACTTCCTCGAGACTTTTCAAATAAAACTACATATTCCCTATGCTATAAGTGTATTAAAACTTGTATTGACATTTGATTTTTTAACTTCAGTATACTGGCAGATTCGAAATCATGGCCAACGACGAATCATGCAGACAATGCAGAGATGAATTGGACATATCATTACTCCATTATTATTAACACCTTTTCATTTAAAAAAATAATAAATTTTATCTATATAGTGTAATAAACAAAGAGCAAAAAAAAATTTTTTTAAATATTTATTTTCCTCCCAAAACTCCTAAAATTGATTTGAAAAACGATACGATACAGTATTAAAAAAAAATAAATTTAAATGTTTTAAATTATTAAAACTTTGAATTATTAAAATTATGAAAATATTTTTAAATACAATTTAAAATGCAAAATTTTTTTGGAAGACTGTTTTTTAAGTTATGTCGTTGTTCTATCAAAAGAACGATATTATCTCTTTGCTTGCATTGTTCTGATATTTGAATGGTATTGTATTTTACATACGAAGAAGTCCCTGAGTAGCAGGCTTGGGTTTGTTCTTAGAATTCTCTCGCCACTTCTCGTACGCCTTTGTGCTCTGCTCTAGCCTTTTCTCGCGCTCCTCGTCTATCTTCCTCTGCCTCGTTTCCTGCTCTTTACGCCGGGCTGCAAAACAGGACAATTAAATTCTTAAGCAGGCTTATACATAAACATATAGTTTATAAAAAATTTGCAAAGTTAGACCTCATCTATACAGGATATGTCTCTAAAGTCTGACCCAGGCCCTATATCTCGGAAATGGTTTTAGATATGGAAAAATACTTCAGACAAAAGTTGTAGTATCCCAGTAAATGAAAATAAATTCAAATGAATTGAAAATTGTAATTTATTTGAATTTATTCTACTTCGCGTTTTAGAGTCTCCGAGTATTTTTTAATTTAAATGGACTCAAATTAATTGAAATACGAAATGCGCTATTTATCATTTTGAATTCGAATGGTTTCATGTCTCCATTTTATTATTTTTGGATTCAAATGAATTTAAATACGAAATAAGCTACTCATTATTTTGAATTCGGATTCACATTTCTATTATATTATTTTTGAATTCAAATGAATTGAAATACGAAATGAGTTACATTCATCATATTAAATTCATATTAGTTTTGGATTCAAATGGATTCGAAAAATCTGAAACGCGAATTCGAAAAAGTCAAAAGGAATTTATTTCTATCCATTTCAATTCATTTTTATTTGCTGAAATAGTAAGGAGAATATATGATGCAAATATGGATTTGATCTTGAGTGATCTCTTTAAGGCTAGGTCAATATGACTGATATTTTTTTAAATGGAATCCCCATTTTTTATTGCATATTCTTGTAGCTTATCTCGATAGCTTTTCAAAATATTACGAATGAAGCCCCCAGCAAACGGAAATGGATTCAAAATATTTAAAATGGATAGAATTGGATTCAAATAATCAACAATTTGGATTCGGCAATGATCACACGAATCCATTTCTATTTAATTAAAGTTTAAAAATTCCTTAAATCCGTTTTATTCCATGAAGTAAAATTGAAATTACGGGATTTCTATTTTTTTCAATCAAAAAAGTTATGCGAGCCATACAATCCATTTTAATTTATAAAACGGAATTAAAATAAAGTGATTTTTATTTTTTTCAATTTAAAAGGAGTTTTTGCAAGTCATCCAATCCATTTTAATCCATGACATAGGATTGAAATGACTTAATTGCTGTCTTTTAATCCAAAATGTATTCAAATGAATTAAAATGGATTACACATTTTCAATTCATTTTACTGGGCCTTTTTTAAATCAGTACTTTTCAAGTTATGAAGCTTGAAAATTAGTACCTTTGGCATTAGCATTTTATCCAAGGTGTTCTGTATATAAAGGTTGTCTGATCGGATTTATACTACTTTTATGTCTGATTTATACACATAACACAAAAAAGATGTAATTCGACCGGGTAACTTCCGCATAGTACCTTTTAGATAATGCAAATGCCTGCAATACTATAACTTTTAAGCCTCATAATTCGAAAAGTACTGATTAGAAAAAAGCTTTCATTGTAGTGAAAAAGTCTCGAGGTAAGATACAAGAATATGCAATAAAAAATGGAAAGTTCCATTTAGAAAAATATCAATCACTTTGACCTAGCCTTGAGAAGGCCACTCAAGGTTAAATATTTACATTATATGCCCCTCCTTAATATCCTACAGCTTTAGTCTGAAACATTTTTCCATTAAAATCTAAAATTGTTTCCAAGATATAGGACCTGGTCAGACTTTAGAGACATCCTATATGTATATAGCTTATACGAACATATGAATGAGGTATAACTCCGAAAACTTTATGTGGATAAAACGGAAAAAGATAATAAAGTCGTACTTATGTTCTATTGTAAATATCATACTCTTCTCTATTTGATATTTAAATTTTATTAAAATATAATATAAACTATAAGCGCTACAACATTATTTAATATTAAATAATATTTCTGAAATATTATTTAATTCAATATTTTAAATTATCGGGAATATTACAATTTTTAAGTCTAATAATTACAACCTTTAATGTAATAAAGTTTATGAACACTTTATCCATAATAATTCATATTAAGTTTGAACAAAAAAATATTCGTAGAACATTTTCATAATATTCCACGGATATATAATATTAATACAATATTCCTATAATATTAAAAAAATGTTATATTCTCGGAACAATATTCTCGAAATATTATTTTAATGTTATTTTAATTTTTAATAGTAATCGTATAATATTAATTGTAGGAATATTGTAGCGCTTGTAGGGAAATAGTATCGTTATTCAAGTTTTCCTAAATCATTTTTTAAAAACAGCGTTTACAATGACCATTGTTGTTCACAGAACTCATTAGAAAGTAAAATGGCACGAGCTTTATAAATTTGAACATAGATTTAGTGCTTGACGTGTAGTCGTTTTTTCGAAATATTTAAGTTTGAACAAAATGACAGCTGGTCAATGTCAACGTAGCGGTTTTTTATTATAAATTTTGTTTGTTTTGATTCAATGAAAAACTAAGTATCGTAAAAAAATCACCTACGTCAAGCACTAGTTTTCAGTTTAGAAAAAAATGTGTAAAATTACAAATCGATCGATCGAGCTGCTTTCGAAATATAGAATAATGTGTTTAAAAACGTGCTTTGAATAGCGACGCCATTTATTTTATATAATTTTTAAAATAAAATTTAAATGTCAATTACAGAGAAGTAGATTCCATTTCTACAATGGAATAAATACTACTACTTTATCTCTTTCTGCTTTCTGCAAAAAATTCGCCAAGGTAGACCTCGTCCCCCCTTAACATTAAGTTGCTCCGCGAGCGCACGGAGTTCGGCAAGTAGTTGCGCCGGAAATATAACTGTCGCACCCTTCTGCTCCTCCTTCTTTCTGTGGAACCACCGATGAAGATACGTGGTCTTCGCACCAGCGAGATTATCCTCGATTTCCTTCAGATGCTTCTGCAATTCCAACTCGTTCTCAAGCATCGCTTTTCTATTGAGCTCTTGCTGTCTTTTCTTCTCGATCCACTTGAGGAAGTTCTCCTTTTCCAGCCGTGCCTTCTCCTCCTTTTCCCGTGTCTCCCTCTCTTCTTCCTCTTGTCGCTTCCTGGCGGCGCGTTCCTCTTTCTCTTTCGCCCGCTGTGCGGCTTCGTGTTTCTTGCGCATCCATTCCGAATGAGCGGTCCTTCTGCCGAAGTCGGAGGACCCGTTCTGACGATCGCCTGCGCTCGATTCGACCGAGAGTGATGTCGTGGAAATTCGCATCACCTGACGACCGTTAAGGACGCACCTGCGACAGCGACAGCTTAATAAAAATCGTACATAAAAAAAAATTCTATAATACCAAGATGTAAAAAGTTAGCTGGTTACAGATTTGAAAATAATTTTGTTGGATCATTAAAATAATTAATTATTATTATATAAAAGGATGTTCAAGCATAATAAGCATCCTTGATAAAAAGAACTGATAAATCATCAGTTACTGATATACTAATAAATTTATTGAACACTTTTTTCAATATAAAGTTTTGACATTCTAGCGACTCAGCAAACAAGTTTAAGAATTCCTTAAATCCATTTTAATCCATGAAGTGAGTACTTGTCCTGTTTTATCGTCTCATTCTGATCAGCATTCGGCTCATTCTGTTCAATGGGATCGTTATCAATTTTGCATCGTCGTTCCACTCGCGTGGTGCTCCCGGATGAGATTGCGGACCGAGGCATGGACGGTTCAAGGGGCAACATTACATCCGGAAAGGATGACGAGTAACATCTGTAGGTGTTTTGTCCCGGGTGTTCGTTCACGTGATCGACGTTCGTTGTATCTTTTGTGATGATAGGTAGATTAATTGTCGAAGCATTGGAGCTGCAGCAATTCGCGTCTCCATTACGATACCCTACGGAAAAGCGAATTATAAAGTATTATGACAGGAATTCACATAGAGTAGCGATCAACTTTCAAAGTTGGAAGAGGACGTTCCTACTAAAATGTTATATTTATTCCCCCATAAGCATATTGTGCAAATATTGTATAATGACATCATAAATTAATTGATGAAAATTAATTACATTAACAAGACGGTATGTATTGATGTAACAGTTTTGTCGGAATAAAATTCGAAATAATATTTGTCAAAAAATAGATAAATTTAAGTTTTAAATATAAATATTTTACAATTGTTTGACTCTTTGTAAAAAATCGTTTGATTTTTTATTTAATAAAATATTGCTATGCTGACTATGTAATATTTCATGTATAATATTTCTATATTAGAAATAATTACGCAGTTTTGTAAACATGTATATGGATTAATTATATTTCTAATTGTTTTACATATAATACAGCTAAAATATTTTTTTCAATTACTGAATTTTTTTTCTAAAAATTTTGCAAATATATTATTAAAATGATTCGTATCGTTATAGTTTTGATGAAATATTTCGAAATTAATTGCACAAACAGTTATCAATATTTTGTAAAAGTTCAATGCTTTTACATCTACTTTGCAGTAATTACACATGTAAATTATAATTTTTATTCAAAATTTCAGAAAATTTAACAAATATTATCCTATTAGGGATTATGATCACTAAGCCGCTGATTTCAACTTTGAAATTATCGTTTTCCTTACAGAAAGAACGGTTTTGTTAAAGTATATATAAATTTAGGTAGATACAGATTTGCAAATAATTTTATGGAGTCATCAAACTAATTATATACGATATTTAAGCACGATAATAATGCTGCAAGAAGTTTTAACATTTTAGATACAGAAAAAGTATACTTTTGTTTTAAAAATATCTTTATTTCTATAATATTAAATATGGAAATAAGATATATAGCGTTAATACAGACATAATTAGCTTACATGAAGAAATTTTGTATAATTTTATCAAGAAAAATTCTCATTATTCAATAATAATTTTTACGAGTTAAATAAGAGAAAAAATATTGTATAGAAAAAAATAATAAGATAGTCAAACCAAGAATTAGAATTTTTTAAAACTATATTATTAATATATAAAATTATATTGTTTTATCTTTAGATTATTAGATATTATTATATTTTGCTAAAATTTAAGATTTTCAATCTCTTAAAAAGAAATTAAAATATATATAAGCAAGAAATTATATATAATATATATTTTTATTTATACAGTATATTTTTTTAACACACTGTGTAAGCAATTAATACATTTCGTTTTATCAACTGTAAATAAAAGTTTTAAGATACAATTATCCATAAATTAATATTTCATGTTTCGTACTTTTTATATCGAAATTTACAAGAATAAAATATAAAAAAATTTCGTAAATTATTAATTTTTTGATAAATCTGCCTTGATACTTTTATACACAGAATAATTAGAGTAATCATGTAATTATATGAATTATAAAATTATGTAATTCCATTTTTTAAAAATGGCGATGAGCTTCATTATGATCTTAAAAAGCAGCTTGTTTTCGAACATTAATTTTATCATTATTTGTCCTCCTTCAGATCATACATTTTATCTAAAACATTTTTCTCAATAATGCTTTATTTTGGAGATATATTTGACCGATCCAAGATTTTTAGAACATATTGTATATGAAACAACGATTGTTAAATAGAATATATTTTAATTTAATGTATTAATATTTTTGTGTACATAATTATTTTGATGGTGCAATAAAAAGTAATGTTTGGATTTGAATCTACATAAATTTTTAGATACTTCAATAAACCGTGTATCCCTTTCTAATACTGCCTATCCAATTCGGTTAAAAAATATTTTATTCTCTTAAAATCAAAACTCGAAGAGGCTCTTTCTAAAGGATCGAGTTCTCTTGATTCTCCAATTTAGATTTGACAGCGACCTTCCTGCTCGTGATCACTCTCGGGCCCTTCTTCACTGACGGATTCCGTATAAATGGCGGGGTTAATGTAACGAATTTCGGAACTCGAGTTTTTCACTCGCTTCAGAGTCGCATCTTCACCGGAATCGGAGTGATGATCGACGAGACCAAATCCTTTTCGAACAAATCCACTAGAGTCGGATTCTGTCTTCCAGCTGTCAATGTCGTTATCATTGATCATCATTGCACGCTTTTGACGATAACTCATCGATGTCACTTTTGTTATCGCTCGACGTGACACGTAATCATCACTATGATGCTTCGTTACGATTCAACCGCGCGTAAATATTTTTACGGAAACGTCGTTACTCGTTCAAGAAGCCGTTCACGTAAGAGATACATTCATGATAGATCCGATGCTGCATTTTTTAGAGAACAATGACGAATCCTTTGAAGTATTAATCATATTGATTGAGGAAAATCTGAATTAAACTCTAAACTCTTCCATTTATAAACGATTGTTAATTAATGTACTTCAATATACTTCAGCATAATTTTCTAGAAATCGTGATTTACTTGAGAAAGATACCCATATTAAATAGCACAGACCTTCTAAAGACATTCAAAGAACGTCCTAAGGACATCCTTGGAACATCCTTTGGATAAAGCGTACTGTCTGGGATATATAAATAAATTTTTCACATATCCCGAAATTGTAGCGTTTAGTTTATCTTTCAACTTCCAGGATGTGTCATACAAAATATTTCTTAAATTCCGTACAATAGTTTAACCTGAGAATAGTCATCTAGTTTTCTTACGGCATAAACAATTAATTTCTTACGGCATAAACAATTAATTTTAATAATTTATTTGAAACTGTTATGTATATAAATTTATATTCAATATATTTTTTAAAGTAAAAGGAGAAATGAAAAAAAATAGGGAAGATCTTCGATCAATAACGCAAACTACTGCACTGAGCTTCGATTTCTCGCTGCTGGGATGTAAAAAACAGTTCAGCACCAATTGTTGTGGAAAGTTTTCAGAAAGGTTTCAACATTTCATATGCAACAATCTTTCTGAAAGAATTCTGCAAAATCTATGTAATATTGCAATAGAGATGTTTCTATACTTTTGTGATATGAAATGTTGGAAGATTTCTAAAATCTGTCACATATAGTAAATTTGAAAACATATCCAAGCAGAACAAAAAATCATCATGACATCAAAATAGTTTTAAAATAATTATTAAGTCACTTTTCGATCAAAATTACGATTCATTTTTATATCATTTTAACGTTGTTGTAATTTATTGTTCTACTGTATGGCTTTTGTGATACTATCAGACACAACAGATTGATATAATTACATATAATTAAACGGCAATAACCATATTAAGGATTAAATAATATAATTTATAGTAGTACATTAAATAAAAAATTGCATTTGCGGTAATGCTTCAATTTTTTTAATTTAAAAAAGTTTGAGTTTTTTTAAAGAAAAAGTTGATAAATGTTATCCAAATATAGATTTCAAATTATTTTATGTAGTAACAAAAATATTATACAAATAAAACATCATTATCTTTTACATACATACAAGATAATGATATTTTGTTTACACATACATACAATACACATTCTTTATTCTTATAAAACATATTTCAGAAATCACATTTATATTTATTATATTAATTAGATAGCAAATACTAAATAAAAACATACACAATAAAACACTAATATTTTAGATATATTTTTTATTGTAACATTTTACTATTTGCAATTTTCTGAATATAATAAATTTAAATATCATTTCTGAAGTACTTTAAATACAGTAAGAAATAAAGTTAAAATACTTTAAAAATAATATTTAAATTTATAGTCAGAGAAGTACAGTCAGTAATATTTCAAAAGGTTGCAGCCTTTTCGTAACTTTTTGATAGTATTTTAGAAAGGTTGCAGATTTTTTCAATAATTTTTTAGCAAGATTTCCTATAAGATTTCAAATGCAAGAATCGCAGATATTTTGCTATTCTAAAGTTGTTTCAGAAATATTGCAGACATATTTCCCAACTTTTATAAAATGTTTCACTTTTTAATTGAAATATTTCTGAAATATCTCTGAAAAATTTTGGTACCGTGTGGTGATTAATTTTGGGTTAAAAATTAATTTTTGAAGTCATTTTATGAAGAAAAATTCATATGAACATATTTCAAAAAAGTTTCGTTTGAAACATCTCCTATAGCGAATTCGGTTGGACTGCACTAGTGCGCACTGGTGCATATTAAAGCTGCTGTACACTGATCTAATCTCATTTAAAAATAAAATATAAGTATCTTGAATGATAAAATATATATTTTACCAAACAGCATAATAAAATATCGATTGAGGATTTCACAATTTAATGTATTTATACATCTACATTAAATACATATTCTTCGTCGATTAGTGTACGGCGGTTTTTTTTTAATATGCACCAGTGCGCACTATTGCGTCCAACCGAATTCGCTAATAAAAATATCAAAAATTCTATAAAATTATCATTTTTTAATTAATTTCTAAACTGAAAAAATTTCTTTTTTAAACTCGTGCCAATAAATAAAAAAAAAAAATAAAATAAAAATACATTTATTCATAAACTTTAAATGAAGCATATTACATCTAAATTTTGCCTTTGAAGAAATTAAGATACAACTAACATAAGTTAATTTAGTTAAAAAATGGTTAATTTAGTTTACAAATATTAGGACAATAAATTAATAATAAGAAAACATAGACCAACATGTGAAAATATAACTAAAAAATTAGTGTTTTCTTAAGCTAGAAAAAATTATATTATAAAATTTTTAATATTCTAGGCACGATCCACTTGACGTTACATATGCTTTGAAACATTTTTTGATTGATCAGTAAAATTTTTTGTTCTGATTGGTTTAGTATTAATTTCGAAGCATTTATAGTACATATATTAAGTAGATCGCATCTTTTTATCTCTTGAAACAAATCCTTTGAAAGCTGTTGTCTCATGTTCACATAAATTTTTCTTCATAAAATAATATCAGAAATTAAAATCTTAAATTATTGGAAAGTACATAAGAAATATTTTGTATAATAATATAATGTATCTCTTATTATAATATATCCTCTCTCATAATAATAATCTTTGATCGGTTATAAAAAATTATGGAAAAGTAGGTTTTTAGAAAAAATAACAAATAATAAATATTCAAAAGTTGATTTTCAATTTTTTCCTCTTTTTACAATTCAACATATCTTATTACAGTATTTTAAAAATATCCTAGTTTTTCTCACTCTTGAATGATGGTAAACGATTTAAATTCGGCATTTAATCGTAAATCTAGTGCTAGATCATGATCAGATAATCGTTTGTATAGTATATAATTTTATGGGCGGCCTTGAAATTTCATCTAGTTAATAAAATTATTGTAAAACATTTTGAGATCGCATTTACGACAATCTTAAATATATAAGGTTGAATTATGTACATCGACCTACGTACCAACACAAATTAACTGATTCGTGATGATTCGCAGCCTCTGATTTCGCATGATTTCATAAAAAAACCGCTCTGTTCACATAAGAATAATAACAAAGTATGCAATAAATTCAACGAATCTGTTCACTTATTATTCACGTTTTTAAATCACGAATCGCTCGGACAGTCTGGCGTTAGCTTATATAATATTAAAATATATAATATATAATAATATTGTATAGTTATATTATATAATATTATA
>QKQZ01051672.1:0-10641 GCA_003595255.1 Solenopsis fugax
ACAAATATCACATCACAAGTTCAAGTGTTATTACAAAGTTTAAACAATTACAGTGAAAATGTCATGGATAAATGGAAAGTATGAGCATGACGTGAAGGGAGAACAACCAACTAGCGAGAAAAGTAACATATTCAACTAACAGTATGTAATGCGTTTCTCAATTTATTAGCGACTGTTTGCTGATTATGTATGTTTGAATCATAGATTTTACCAAAACTTTTGCTGTGACACTGAGGACAGTCCAAATCTTAGGACTGAAACGTATGTAAAAAAATTTTGAAGAACAATATATTGATTCACACACGAAGATCTAGTGTTCGGCTCTTAATTGGCACTAAACATTATACTTAATTTATTTCATTGGAGTCTACCTTGCGTACTACTTATAATTTTGTTAGTCAACATTTGCTATGCATAGAAATTTGAGACTTTGTACGAACAAAATAAGCATAGTACATCCTCGGAATTATAACAAAGAACAATATTGTGCTTTCAGAATAAGCCTAGAAGCTTTAGTATAAGAGAAATGATTTGAAAATTTTATGTGTAAATTGGCGTACGGAATCAATTTGAAGAGTAACAGAGCAGTAAGTGAGTACATGGTAGTTGAGAGATCTTGCATTAGATGGTGCTGAAGTCGAAGACAAGAACAGATAATGTATTCATGAGTGCGTTTGACAAAGAGCGCTAAGCTTGCTCGCCTAGTCTTCGAGCTATTCCCCTTACCATTCGCTCCGCGCGCGACCGCGAGCCACTCGACTTTCCGTCGAAGAAGAATCTGCAGTACCGACATCGAGTGAGTTCGACCGTCACTCCAGCATCGCCTTAATAGTTTTATTTTTGAATGGGAGATCAAAAGGACTAAAAATAGCTGTTTTCGGAAATTTTTTACAAAAAAAAGTAATAAAAAGTAAATAAATCAAAGATTTACTTTAATGCAACTGTAGAACTATGAAAAATGCAACTGGAACTATTATTGATTTTTTTTTTTAATGAATAAAATGGGCTAACTTCACAGATACGTTTTAATAAACACAACCTACGTCGATAGCAGCTTCAGTTAGTATTCATAATAAATCTTATTCATAAAAAGAATTTTTAAATATAAATAAAAGTATATTATATTTAACTGAAGCTGCTATCGACGTAGGTTGTGCTTATTAAAACGTATCTGTGAAGTTAGCCCATTTTATTCATTAAAAAAAAAACAATAATAGTTCCAGTTGCATTTTTCATAGTTCTACAGTTTCTGATAAACATTAAAAAGTTCCGTTTTCGTTTGCGCTAAATTTTTAATACTAAAGAAATATAAAATAAAAAATGTACTAAATATTCACGTTCACAACATACTTCCCTCTGAAAGTTATCGAATATTACATATGTTAAAAGTTTCCGTTAGTTTCATATTTATATAGTGTTTCAGAGCAAAATTTCAACAATTAACAATTTTTCACACAATTTTGAATATTCGGAACAGCATAACTCAGAGTGCAAAAGTGTCGTGCTGACACTTTTTGGCACTCCTTATGGTAATTGTGGCTTATACAGCTTGAATTCTATACGATTGAATCATTTTTAAATGTTGCTCCATCTTATAAATGGATTTTTAAACATTTTTAACTTTTATCAGTAATGTGGCACAGTAAAATGTGCTGTCAATTTTCAGTATTTCTGAAAGTAATTCTAGCTTGTTCAGCTCGAGTTTTATTAAAACTCAAGTTAACATTGTGAGATTTAACGTCATAATTTTTTGAACATGTATGTTTCGGGCTCATTTGTCTTTCTTTAACATGTTATTACCGCAAAAAATTAACATTAATAGGCAAAATGGAACCAAATCGCAAAAACAGAATATAGGGGAGAGTGGAGGAATTACGAACATCGGGGTAAAACCGGACACTGTCATTTTGGTATTTTCTTGTAATCCTTCGCCTTTCGCGGTAATGTCACGTGTACGGACTCGATACGCTCATTGTTTAGCAAACATTCGACGTGAGATTGCGCACACGAAAATACCAAAATGTTAGTGCCGTAATTTCTCCACTCTCCCCTAATAAAAAAGAGAACTACATAGCTGTAGTCCAGAACTCCATTAATTATATGAAATTTTGAAAATGGGGTGTGCACTTCACAGAGATCAATGTGCCAAAATGAGTCTTAGAGTGCTATTACATTTGTCGTACAATAAATTTTTTAAGCGTATTGATTGACTGCAAAATAGAAGGTTTCTAGAGACTCGAGAATTTCTCTATTCTATAATCAATCAACACGCTTATAAAATTTGTCACATGACAAATGTAATATCAACCTTATTGAAGATTTTTTCGTAATGCGAAATCCAAGCCGTAGAATAGCAATACCTTGGTTATTATGAGACTGATTTATCGCAATGATAGTCTCATTATTATAACTGCGATCGTTCGAGATAAACTTTGTAAAAAAATCTTGTCACCGCATTGTAAGTAATTACGATATTGTAAGTAATTTTGCTTAAGATCTTATTACCTTGCTCTTCTTATTAAAATAATAGTTCTTATTAAAATACTTTAATTGCTTAATTTTTAATCATTAATAAATGATATCTTAAAAGGAAATAATCATTCTGGATTAGACAACCATAGAAAATGAGTAATACAAGGATAAGCGGAACAAATACAAAATTCTTGATGTAATAACCAAGGTCTTGCCATTGTACGGCTTGGATTTTGATGACGGAAAAAATCTCCAATAAGACTCAATTTGACACGTTGGTTGTGATGTCTACGGACCGTACACGAATGTCTGCACTATAGCTACGTAGTTTCTTTTTTTATTATATTTGGTATATGTGTTGATCTTATTTTGTCTATTAATGTTAATTTTTTACGAACATGCTGAAGAAAGACAAGTGAGTCCGAAACGTACATGTTCAAAAAATTGCGATGTTAAATCACAATGTTAAATTGAGTTTCAATACACATAATTCTTTATTTATCTCTAACTTATAACTCGCTCGTTTATTGACCTTTATTTATTCATTCTTTTTGAGCAATTTTAATTTTTGTTGTCAGCATGTTATTCGACAGGAAAACACTTTAAGATAGTTCATTCGCGAATTGAAAATAATGAGAATTTTTTGAAATTAAAACTATACATTGTACTAGAAGACGTTGACACGCTGGTGCAATTACAATAAAATTAACAGTTTCAATATTATATAAGCAATTAAAAACTGCACATTTTATACGTGACGTCTATACAAAATTTATAAAAATGTCGCGTTTATTTTTGTAGTGCTTAACTAGAAATGACATGTTAATAAAAAACGAGCATGCGATGGAACATGACACAGATATTGTGAAAAAATGTCATAATTTACCGTTTAATTTGGAAAATAGAACCGTGAAAAGAATGCAATTTTTTATTTTGTTTGTTGCACGTGAAGACGACTAGAGGAGGCGACCAATGAGCATCTGGCCAGTGAGCATCGAGTCTGCGTCTATCTGTGTCTATGTTTTTCCGCGTGTACGTGCGACCTATGGATAGACTCAAACAAAAATTTTCTCTCATTGGCGGAAGTGAGAGTATCATCACCGAGCGTATGACGAGATCTAACTTTTGGATGGTATGGTCGCGAGTGTACTACTTTAAAGAGTATTCGTAAAGAATAGTCTCTTATGGTTAGAATGAAACTTATTTCTCTTCCCTAACAATTAACTGTTAAAAATAAACGATAAAAACGATAATACTTTAAAAAAATACAAAAAACAAAAAATTATTTTCTCAAAGTATTCAATCTGTTCTTTTAATTCACAATATTATGGCATACATACTTCATCTGGCCAACCAAAAACGGAAAATGGAAAGAGAGCAGACGAGAACCAAGTGTCTAATACGTCGGGATCTTGCTCCGCAATAATGTTGTTTACGTTAATGCCCAATTTTTTAGCCGCTTTCTTTTTAGCCTCAGTCTCGGAATGCGCACTCACCCAATATTCGTCTATCTATACGAGACCATCTTTAATTCATTATGCATGAAATCTACTTAAAGATGTATTACAAATATTTTCAAAATAATAAAAATATTAGATTATTTTATATTGCGTTTGAAAGTAATACAAAAAACTTGACAGAACAATTTTATACCTGGAAACATTGTTTCAATATAAAATAGAAATGTACTCTAATAGAAACGTAATTAAGAAACAACGACAAAAATTTGAATTTTTTTTGTAAGTGTTTCAAGTATTCAAAATAATTTATACAAAATTTTATTACGATGCAGGGATTGTTCTGTAAATAAACAAAATTTATTTGTTTACAGACAAACCAAGCTCAAAAGCACAATAAAATTTTGCAAAAATTATCTTGAATACTTGAAGTACTTAAACAAAAACAATTGCGATTTTTGTCATTGTTTTAAAATAATTTAATTTTTAATAACAAATAAGTAAATAAACTATAAAAATGTATTGTTAAATAAAAATGTAATGTTGTACACCAAACTTTAATATGTATATGTATAATTTATTTAAAATATAAATGTTAACATATATTTGAATGAATTGATGCTTTGCAGGGACTACATATCCTTAAAAAAACATTGATACACCCTTAAAAATCATTCGATAAAGAAAACCACAAATTCTAATTATTTCCTGAAAATTACCTTTTTCGTATTCACATTAGAATTAGTAAATTTGATTGCATAGGCAGGAATGCGATGGCCCCACCAGAGCTGACGCGAAATGCACCAATCTCTGATACCATCCATCCAAATATACCAAGTTTTCTTAAATTGTTCTGGAATTATTTTCAGCGCACCCATGCTCACTGCTTCTCTAGCTTGAGCAGCCATCTCGTTACACTTAACGTACCTGAATGTAAAATATAATTTTTGCAAAAGTTCATCAAACATAGTGCACAATGCATTTGCTTACCATTGTGGCTTCACAAGAGGTTCTACGACATCTTTCGATCGACTACATATAGGTATTACCATTGGATTGTCTTTTATACCGATTAATAGATTCCTTTTCGTCATTTCTTTAATGATGGCCACTCTAGCATCAAATCTTTTCATTCCCTATAATTAAGATCTATTTAATTCATATACATTTTTATTTCAGTATTCATTCCTGATAGAAAAATTTTAATAATATCTTGATAAAATTGACGTTTCATTAAGTTTCAATAAATATATGTAACAAAATATTATATTTCGCTAAAAAGATTATGCTCGCGTTTAATGAAAGACAAATAATATTTTTATAGGAATTTAATAAAAATATAATTTCAAAACTTATTAATATTATTATAAAAAAGAAATTTTATTGAAATTATAAATTTTTTATTAAATTGCAACGAAAAATCGCAGATACACTATAATGACAATCAATGGCATTTTATTGAAACTAATGAATGTAATAAAATTTTAATAAAATCATTGAACAAAATAAAAATTGAACATATAAAATTCATCAAAATTTTATAAAATCTTTTTATCAAGAATGATAAAATTTCTCGAACAAAAAAAAATTTACATCATATCTATACATAAAGAAAAATATATGTGATACCGTAAACTCTCCGTAGTCTCCAATGACATTTCCATCATCGTCAAAAATATTGATGAATGGTAGATTATGCCTTTTTCCAACTTCATAGTCATTCGGATCATGAGCCGGCGTAATTTTTACAGCACCTAAAGAATAATTCAGTTTATCCTTGACCTACTTTCACCATAACTTTACCATAATGTTACTTTCACAATAACTTTACTTTCAATATTTTCGCTGATTTATCGAGCTACATACGTACCACTACCAAATTCCATGTCGACAAACTCATCCGCTATGACGGGTATATGCCTGTCACAAAACGGATGCCGCACATACTTTCCAATGTACCGCATGTATCTACTGTCCTTCGGATGCACCGCGACAGCGGTATCTCCCAGCATGGTTTCAATGCGAGTGGTTGCCACAATTATTTTGTCGTCGGAATCGAGGAACTGATAAGCGAAAGACACCAAAATACCAAATTCTACTTTCTTTTCGTAACCGGGTATAGAAAGTAGAGTCCGCCCATTCAATTCCACTTTATTGACCTTTTTTCAATGAACATATTTTTAATAAACAACTACAAATTGATCTTTATAAAATATATGAGTAATTAGTGTAATTAAAATAAGAGGAAAAAATTCAAGCATACTATAACCAAAACATGAAAACTCATGGCAGTCGCAATATGTAGGTGTCCGCAAAACCACTAATTCATTATTTACATTCGGAGCGATTGTCAGTCTTTATCTAACTCATTTATCTCTTTGAAAAATTGTCATAATTAAAAACTATAAATAATATATAATATTAAATATCTAATGATATTAATTTTTCATTTTGTATTAATAAACTTTTGTTTGAACTATCTCAGTAACAGGGGGTTTTAGAATATATGTTGATATGAAATATTTTTCATGTGTTGGTATAGGAAACTCACTCCCGAAGTTTACGTTCCTCTTATTTTAGTTACACTCTGTTAAATATCTATCATCTGCATAGTACTCACTTCAATATCTGATATTGCACTTTTTAAAGCGCACGACCAATTAACTAAACGATTGCTGCGATAAATGATACCTTCATCGTGCAAACGCACAAATGCCTCTGTTACAGCTTTACATAATTTACGATCCATCGTAAAACAAGCACGGCTCCAATCGAAAGAACCACCGATCTTCCTTAATTGCGAATAAATTCGATCGCCTTTTCTAAAAAAATATTTTAAATTGTGGTTAAATATTACAGATTATATTGAGTGTTTTTCATATATTTGTACAAATATAACCTTCTATGGACACTGCCTTATTCAAAGTGTTTACTCAAAGTTTGTAAAAAAGATTCCCTGAACATTCTTGAATTTTCCAGGAATTTTATTCAAAATTCTAAGTAAGATTAAAAAAATTTTTTAATATCTACAGCTTTGAAATCAATTTATTATACTTTCCTTATTATACTTTTTTTTTAATCATACAATCACAAAGAAAAATCACTTAAGTTTTGAATATTAAATTTGAGAAAATACTAAAAAGAAATAATATGAACTAAATATAGCATATAATGATTTATCTGCACGGATCTAATTCACCAAAAGTACAAAACTCGAAAAATGATTAAACACACAATATCAATTCAAAATGATTTATTGTCACTAACTTTTTTATAAATTCGCATGGAAATGTGCGTGGATATGTACGCCATACTTAATATTTGTTAATCGATTTTGCATTATCAAAAAAATAATCAAAGAAACAATTTTGTCAAAAAAAGAAAGATAAAATTTAAATTTAAAAGTAAAATATCAAAAATTTCCCAAAAGTACCATTAAAATCTTGTAAAAATTCATGAATTCAAGAAAAAAAATTCTCTGAAAATTCTACATTTTCCCGTTTTTTTTTCGATAGTAAACACCCTATTATTAACATTTAAAAAAATTTTTAGCTGATTTTATTTTTAAAAAAATCTTGTAAATAAAGTCAATATTTTATTTTTATTTTTTATTTTACGACACCTAACCTTCTTAGTGATAAGAAGCGCTATAATTCAGTGATCAAGGCTACATACATTTTTATTTTCAGTTTATTAAATGTAATTAAACCGCATAAATCCCGAATTTACTGATACATTCTTATTAAAAATTGCGTAGGAAAGTAACATGGCAAACTATGCAGCATTAGTCACTAATGGATTAATATCATATTTACAACTTTACACTCACTCATGTTTCCATTGCCATATTCTCTTAATAAATTCTTCCCTACCAATATCATGACGAGATTTCTTTTCTTCCTTCCACAGCTTTTTTTCTACTACCACTTGAGTAGCAATGCCTGCATGATCACAACCTGGATTCCAAAGTGTTGTACGACCTTTCATACGATTCCTAAATTAATTACAATCAAATTGTAAAGAATGCAATTTCAAGACTGCAGTTCTATCTTTTTAAAAAAATATCAAAGTATATCCTAAATTCATATAATATTTATACCATCTCGTAATAGCATCTTCTACAGCATTAGTCAAAGCATGTCCAAGATGTAAGAAACCAGTTACATTAGGCGGTGGTATTACCATTACAAATTTTCCATTTGGATTTTCCTCTAGTACATCTTTTCTCTATAATAAAATTTTAATAGATACACCAATAAATATGTTTAAGAGTCTTTTTTTCATTGCGCTATAGTTTTAAAGACTCGGGGAAAAAAAACTCGTTTTTTTTTATTTTTCCACGGATTTTTTCGGTTTTTTCTCCAAGGGTAGAAAAATTCAAAAAGTATTGTACTATGATGATACTTTATCAGTATCAAAGTTATCTATTTTACGACATGATTTCTTAACCCTAGCTCGCTATACTTATTTTCGAGTCCGTAGTTTGTTATACTCTGGTCCATGAAACAGCTCGATTTTTCGTCTTGTCACTTTCCTTCCAATTAATTCTTAAGCTTGTATTGTAAAAATGAAAAATATATGTATAGTCTAAATACCACGTTCATAAGATAGCAGGTCGAGATTTGAATTTAAAATAATTATATTTATAACAAAATATGCAGAAAAAAGTAAACTATAAAACAAGACTACACTTCAGAAACTCATCGGACCGGAGTATGGCAAACTAGAGTTAAACATTGTGTTAGTGAGAAATAATTATAAAATGGTATGTTAGACCAATGTTAATCTCTGTCTTTAAGTTTCTGTCCTTAAAGTTTTTTTTTTTAAGTACGAAACAAAAAATAAACCACACAAAAATAAATAAAAACAGATTTAATATATTTTTTTAATGAAATAAAACGTATGCCTTTTGACTATTGCTAATATTCAAAATTCTTCACAAGATACTTAATATAAATATTAACTTAAATCAATCTTTAGACTAGTTGTAAGGATTACATTTGTTCTTAAAACAGTTTGTTTAATAATTAATAATTATTAAACTTTTAGTGATGTAATATTAGGAATGACGTAATATAAAGAGAAATAAAAATGTTGACAAAAAATAAGATTACATAACTTCCTGGATCATATTATGTGATGAAAGAAATTAAAAATTAGGTAGCATCTCATTTACATAGCAAAAACAGTGATTTTTCGCAAAAAAGTAATTTTTCAGAAAAAAACCGGAATTTTTCTGATTTCTTCAATAATTAAAAAAAATCAGTTTTTTTAAACTATACGTTGTACTGATTTTTTAGGTTTTTAGAAATATTTTCGAAAATAGATAAATATTTTTTAAAATTACTTTTTATATTCATTTATTATTACTTGAAAGTTAATATTTTTGTTTTATAAAAAATATTAATAATAAATTAATTAAATAAAAAAATAAATAATAGTAATAGATTCATTTCATTTCTGCACGGTTTATCGATGACCATGATTCTGAATCTCCTAGTGGACTGAATTGTAAAACTCAAATATTATTTTAATCAGAATAATTGTGACTAGCGTCATTTATCTTAATAATTTAATTTTGTATATTTTCGAAACATTTAAAAACATTTAAAAAAGAGAATCAAAATCGAACTTTTTTTTAAACGAATGCCATTTATTTATTCGATAAAATAAAATCAAATAGATTTATTATTAGAGAAGAAGAGGATATTATGGCTACTGTGGACATTATGGATACCCCCATTATTAGGTGACGAATTCTAATAATTGTTTATGGAATTATTCAATTAGTAGCTCGCCGTTTTTTAGTTGCGCTCATATGCCAATACAGAATAGCTAACTATTGTTTCACAAGACATTTTTACTTTTGAGCACTTCTAAACTTTTTCAAAGTACATTTTCGCACTTAATTACACATACTTCCTCATTGTTTTTAAACTTGAGCGTATTATCATTACGAATGTATGTACACTCGAGTGCTTTATTGTTATTTAATTTTTTATTTGGCTATACACACTTCGAGTTATGTAAAGTTAAACAATAACATGGAATTTTATTAATATGGTTTTTTAAACGAAATTTTTATACCGAAATATTTCTTCAATAAATTAATTATTACTCTAAAGGGCAGTGTTCAAAAACATTAGAGATATCATTTTGTTTGTTGTTTAAGCTGATGCTGGACTGACGGTGGAACTCACTCGACGTCGGTACTGTAGATTTCTCTTCGATGTAAAGTCTAGCAACTAGGGGCCGCGCGCGGGGCAAAGAGTGAGGGGAATAGGCTAGCGCTCTTTGTCAAACGCACTCATCTGTCCTTGTTTTTCAATTTTAGCGCCATCTAATGCAAGATCTGTACCATTCTGTGCCTCTATTTCGCGTGCACGTAGGAATATAATTTTATCGAAGCAAAATCTTTTTCTCCAAGCTTTCGATTTAAGTTTCGATGATTAGTATTGTTCTATCGCGTTGTCCGAAGGGGGGCTAGATATCATTTTGCCCAGGAAACCTGTCAGGTTAACTGACATTGTCGTGGCTTGACAGCTCTATGATGTGGATGAACGCAGATGTGAGTGATTATTATTGTACTTTTTAATTTTTTTGTTGATATTTACATGTAATATAACTTTCCCCCCCTAGATTTACATGTATATTTTAACCCTTAAACACGTAAGTGGGTCAGAGAGACCCTATATGAAGCTTCGAACGCTTA
>QKQZ01051673.1:0-15073 GCA_003595255.1 Solenopsis fugax
AATAAGATCCAGCTATGACCGTAAATAGGCAATCTAACTTTACCAACATTCAATTTAAATTATTTATTGTTACAATATTTATCATTACAATTCTACCAAAACCTTCTCATTGCAGTGAAGAAAATGTATAGTATGAAAAGTACAAATCGAGTTGAAGATATATTATGTATAGTTTTCTCTTTTTACAATTCCTTTAATACATTAAATTATGTCTAAATCCTTTCATTCCACAAAATCTATACATCTTTCTATATATTTCTTTCTTATCTTTACCTATTGTTTTCAATGCAGCTTATGTAATTAAAGCTGACAAACTATTTCTTATAGGTGGAAGAATATTTCTCAATGTTACCGGAAAACGCTGTACCAAGACTCGGCACGCCCGGTGAACGGCATAGAGATCGTCAATTGGCGATCCAGTTGCCTAAACAGGATCTAGCAAGGGCTTACTGTCGCCACTTGGATCCCAAACATGCCAGTAGCGCTGATGATTTCATGGCCGCTAGGAATGAGATCGCCTTAGACATCGGTAGCGTACAAGAAGTCCTCGAGAGAGATCTCGTGAGTATAGAGCTTTCATCTTTCAGTAACACTCAGACAACATACAATATTTATAAAACGTTTACAAAATGTAATAATTATTTGAACATTTTGTAACTATTTATCGTAATATTTCATTAATACTTTTATGATCACAAATTGAATAGATCATAAAGATTTATCATAAATTGCAATAATTTAAAAAAATATTTGTTATAAATATTGTGATAAATACGCATTTTCAATAAATATATATTTCAGAAATATGTACAAACTATTACTATAAATATTCATTTTTTACTTACCATAATTATTATATAATATTTAATTTACATTTTAATAACACATGTTGAATAAAGATTTTACGATTATTTCCTTCGTGTGAAATATTTATACAATATTTAGAAAAAATAGAGGAAAGTCGCCAATATTAGCATTCCATTTTGTTTTGGATAATATTTCTTAAACAAAAACTAAAAATAAAGCTATAAAAATACAAATTAGAAAGTGTCTTTTATCAGATAGTATAGCAATTTTTATAATTATTTCATATTTCATAATAATTAATGTTTTCGCAACATAATCCAAAAAGAGCGTCTGAGAAATTGGGCCCCAAAATTGATATCTTAAGTAGTAATAGCAAAATTTAGATCCTCCATAAGGAAGGAGTTAATCATAGAATAAATTAATAAGCTATAATATAAATATATTTTTATGTATTAAACAACAAAATTGATTAAATTAAAAGAATTGAATTCTCCCACTTTATGTTTCTTGGCATCTTATTAATGGGTCTGTCGCGACCTATTTTTCCATAAGGTATTAAAAAAAATGTGATAAAATGTATGAAATAGCTGTCAATACCTCTCATGGAGAGATGGTCCGCTTTACGCTGTACAGCGAGTTTATGTTTCAATCCTCATTACAAGGAAAATATGAAAGAGAAAAATATACATAAAACAGTTTTAGGAAATTACAAATGTGTAAAATGATCTAATATTATCAATAATATACTCATTATTGTTTCAACTATGCAATTTGCAAGAGAAAATCGTGCAAATTTTATTTTCATTTTTCAAGAATTCGTTTTTAACATGTTTTATATACTTAGAAAAAAGCCATAAGTATATAAACTTTAGATTTTTATTTCTTTAATTATTTAAGCAAATCGTTTTTATCAGTATTAATTTGGTTTCCGAGAAACTAGCGGGGGTGCCGCTTTAAGAGGAGTAGGCCAATATTGGCGACTTTCCTCTAAACAGTAATAAATATTTATGAATATTTATCATGAATATCGTGCAGTCTGTGCAAGTATAAAAAATTTCTGAAAATTAATATTTTATGTAATAGAAAAGAGTTTCGACACAAGAATCGCTGACCAACCGCAAAATGAGATCTTTCCACAAAGTAGGGTAACGAAACTTGACATAGGATTGAGAATAATTTCGAGTAGCAAACGAATCCGTGTCGATGCAACGTCGAAGTTTCTAATATCCAGGCTTTTGTCTTCCAGGAGTGCGGCGTGTGCGAATCGTCCCTGAAATACGGCAGCCTCGCTGTGTCAGCCAGCAAACTGGGTCTCCTCTATCATCCGACGTGTTTCAGATGCGCGGATTGCAAAGAGCTCCTGGTCGATCTCGCTTATTGCGTGCACGACGACATGCTTTTCTGCGAGAGGCATTATGCGGAACAACTTAAGCCAAGATGCGCTGCCTGTGACGAGGTAAGTATCCACAGTTATACAGATATAAAAAAAACAGAGACAGTCGTTATTTGAAATAATATGGCGACTATTATTATATGTTGAACTCGAATTTATTATTTTACTATAAATTACCGTATAGAGCTTACATAGAAAATTTGTGGTACTTTGACTGACAGCTATGTATGAAATTTTAATTAAATGAAACGATCTTTATATTTTTTTTTACAAAAATTTATTTTAAATTTCATTTGAAATTTTATTTGAATTACAAAAATTAAAATCATATATTATACAATATAATTCAGTAGGAAAATTACAGAAAATGTTCACGCAAAATGTAAGAATTAAAAGATTTCGAAAGAATAATGTTAATTATACGTAAATTCTTGGTTTGGTATTTGACAGTTTATATCATTTATACGATGTTCCACATAAATAATTTTCAAGTTACGTACGTATAAAAATTAAGTTCAATAAGTTATTATTGAGATCTGCAACATATTAGTGTCAAGACGTTTCAAAATTATGCAATAACATAATTATAATAAATATGTGATTCATGTAAAAATGAATAATCAGAACGGGGTGGAAAATTGCTTTTTAAAAAGATATTCGAAACAATAATGAATAATATCTACTAAAAACAGAATTATCGTTGGGCGTTAACGCAGGAAAGCCGCCGAAGTAGTCGAGGTAGGTAATTGTCAGGCCGCAGTGGTTAGCAAGTGGTTTATCCTCAGTCATCTGCCTTACCGGCGACGGTACGTATCTACTAAATGTAACGACCCGTGAAACTGCATTGGGCATTGGCGATTGCCACACGAATGCCCGTAAAACGCGTGAGCTCGATAAAAGCGAAATTGCACAAAAGGCTAAATAATACCTGTCGTATAAATGTATGAACGGATAAAAAAAATGAGAAGGGAGATCACAATCGCGTCTTTTGACGGTTTACAATTTAAGACCGATGAGAGACTGCACGGTATCGATTATGCGCAATCCGATCGTATCTGTACCCGAATACGCTCTTTCCCGGGATGTCGACGGAGTCGTTCTATCCATTTAAGGCAGTCCCGCGATGCCGTAAGGCTATACCGTACATCATTTCGCCAGACGTTTATTACGTCGATGGCATTGCTTTTGCATTAAGAAAACCTGAAATCTCAGTGACCCAAATATAAACGTTGTCGTCAAGGTTCAAGTCGAGACAATCAAGTCGAGTGTCCCGGCGATTTGGTTTTCAATGGACGCATTTTCTCTAAGCTCTATTCCTGTTTGTCGTGAAAACGCGCGATTTCTTTTATATTGCAAGAGTGCACAGAAAAATATCAATTCTAGAAAAAAAAAACTTAAAAAAGCAATCACTCAATTTATTTATTTTTCTTTTAGTAACTAAGAGTTATGTTTAACAAAGCATATTTTCTTGATAATTAAAATATACTCGTCACAAATTCATTGTCATATATTAAAAAAAAGAATTTATACTCTTTCGAAGAATATTATAAAATTGTATCGAAATAAAGTCAGAATAATAAGCAAATTGAATTTTTATTTTAGCTTAATATTCTTAATTGAAGTATTAAGTTACTAAGCTTCAGAATATATTTTGAATAAATTTGATGCTTACAATGAATTTATGATAGATTTGCGAATATATGAACTTATGAAATATATGAAATAAGTATTTACTTAATTCAGGTACATATTTTTGTGTGCGTACACAGAAGTTTATTTTAAATAAATACTTGTTTCAAATAAATGATGAATGTATTTTGAGATTATAAAAAAAATATCCTTTGTAATGATAAACGTTACTTAAAAGAAGGAAGCCAAAAACTGAATATAATTGAATAATAACTAATAAATTGAATAATCACTTTTTTCACATGAACTGATATTTTTCTGTGTACATTTGCGAGATAAGGTAGTATGTGTTTAAATTTTACAATATATCTACGCGATCTTTCAGGGCATGAACCCTTCAATTACCTGAAGGCTTTCTAATATGTTACACACAATTTCGCTTATTGTGTTTGTACATTGTAAGGTAACTGTACTCTATATGGTCTAGTACCCAATATAGCCTACTTGCTGTTTCTAAGTAGTTACGGTAAATTGAACACGCTAGTATATCGTACACGCTATCAGTGTGACTTGCTTGCAACAGTTGACTACTCAGTTTGTGTATTCTGTTAACAGTGAAATCAAAAGTAGAATTTTTGTAATTATGTTTCTCATGATCCAATATTTCTAACTAAGAAAGTTACTACTTTTTATAACTATCAAGTGATGGTTATTAATCTTCGCAGTTCATATTATTGTAGCTTTATATTTATACTTTACCACGCTGTATTTAATTTCTATTTTCGTCATAATGTTTTGCTTATAACAAAAAAAAAAGGAAATTCTTTGTAAGATAGAAGCAATATGGATTATGTAGATCAATAATGAGTACACACACATCGATTGTAATGTTTTTTTTTTGTATTTTTATTACTCCACATAAATCATAAATTCAGATCATAAATCCACCTACTAAACTGAGACTCATAAGCCATTGTTTTAAGGAAAAAAAAGTTAAGATAAGTCAATTGTTTATTTAATAGATTGTTGACAAAAATAGTTTCTTTGTATACTTTTATATGTCAATATGTCAATCAACATGTTGATAAATTTATAAACTTATTTATAAATGTGACATTTGATCATTCTATTATCCATTTTTCTAACACTTTGTGAAAAAGAGAAAAATATATAATTAGGCCATAGTGAGTACTTATATACCCTGCAATATAATCTAAATGGTATTTTTTTATAAAAATCTTCACTGCACCCATATAAATATTTGAAATTGTCCAATATTTAAAATTAATATTTAAAAATGTTTCCTATTTTGAATCTGGTCATCAGTTTTTAATTTTGGACTCAGCAAAAAATTAGAAAAAAATCTCAAAGTTTAGGTAGACAATATAGAGTACAGTTACCTTATTACGAAACGGTACGGTGAAATGGCGCAACGTGGAAATAAGAGAGGCGTTAGCCCTCTCTTAAAATATCTGAAGAATAATATTAAATGTCTCGCGATCGCATGCCGTTGTTTCGCTTGTTGCGCAGAAACTGGGCCACTTTCGGCTTTATTTAGATGAACGAAAATAGAGATCGAGTAGGATAGCGGAGGAACATCATAGTCACTTTCGGAACTGCGTAATGCAAATTATATTGCGACAACATGAACCGCCGATTTATGCGCCAAGATTCTCGGTTTTTCATTGTAATCCACCAAGTCACTTGGCGGGTCGTAATAATAATTTATACGAAATATTACGCCGAACAAGTTGACAATAATGTATGTATCTTGATCGAGCAATTTCGAAACATTGAAGATTTTGAAAGATTGAATTTGTCATGAACTTACTCATAACAACCCTCCAAAAATAATTTTGTCATTTTCTTCTTTGCTTAAAAGAGCTTTCCAGCTTTCATCACTTCGAATTCGAGGATTTTTGGTGCGTTGTTATTGCAATTTAATAAAAACTTTAAATTTTCAAGCTAATTAAAAAATCTGTCATTAAAATTAAAATTTTTGAAGATCCTCCGGGAAAAAAAATTGACAATAATGTTTTATTCTCAATTATCACGAATTTATTCCAGATTAATTCATATAGTGGAAATTATTACAGTACCATTCTATAATTCATGTAATGTATAATAACTTTATATATAGTTCGAATTATGTAACGCGAGATGCTTCGAGATCGCGGAATTCACCTACGAAATATGTAAAGTGCCAGCTGTTTCGTCAAGAAATGTTGCCTCAAGTTGGTTTTAATCCAACCGGAAACCTCGCCGGACGGCAATCTATTTTGATTTCTTGTCGAAGCTCCCACCACGATGGGATCCAGAGACTGACCCGTTCGGTCTTTTATTAGAGCCAGTCAGAGAGTTTCAGGAAGGGAACGAAAGACGACGAAAGCGCGCGAATAAATCGACGTAATCCTTATCGGCGTATCCTTATTGCGGGGTAGTAGGATTCGTACTCTTTCTTTTATCCATACAGAAAAAAAAGATATTTCTTTTTTTGCGTCAATCGATTAACGAACAAAAAAAAAGAAGGAAAGTGACCGCGCCTTTCCCCGATACGAAATCCGTCGTGACAACCACGGCCTGAGGTCACTCGAGAAAGGTGGTTTTGGATTTCGGTAAGTGAAGTGCGCCAGCGCGTAGTCAGACATGGTTGCGCGATAATCGCTCGAGGAAAAGTGTTTACGGGTCGGCTGCCAAGATGTCCGCAATATCGCGCGAACGATCGGAAAGAAAAGTCGTCGCGCGTAAAAGTCACGCGGGATGGTAAGGACCTGGTGAAATGACCCACTCGCTAATCGATTTATGTCTGTATATCTGATAATAAAGTACGCAAACACTGTCCCAGAACAAAGTACACAGTCCCCCTGTCCTGCTCGCACCCCCCCNAACGCGAACACCTCGTAAAATTACGATCGCCTAAGGATACAAAACAACTTACACAAAGACAATTCACGCTACATATTTACAATGTCGCGACGCGACGGTGTGAATTAGAGATTGTTCTGCTGTCTACGATAAAAATGAGGTGATAATGGAATATATAGTGATAACCGATTGGAATTTCACAGTAAAAATTAATGCATTCTAATTATACGAAACTTTAATTCGAAAGATCGTGCAGACTCGAGATAACTTGTGCAATTTGCGAGACACTGACGATTTAAGTCGTGCAAAATGTCAGTTGTGTAAGTAGAGCTCTTAATTTTTGTGGGAAGGGACACGCGATTTTTTGGCACGGTCTCTCGTTGAAGCTTTCTGTCAAGACTTAACGAATGTTCTGAGCTCCGAACGAGCAGGTAACGAGTTTTATACGAAAAGCATGGCGTAACAATGACGCAACGTGTCGTAATAGAGTCACTGTAAAATTTTGGCACATTGTCTATTTCAAGCGAGCAGCGTTTTTACGACGTGTAACTGCCGCATAAAAATCGATATACGAATTTGGGTCGGGAACCATACGTTATATTTATTTTGCATTTTTTTACATATAAACTGAATTACAATGAATTTTAGTTAGGCAATTAATATTAATATTAACTTATAAGTTTACGCGTGCACTTTTGAAAAGAAATTGTTTCTGAAGACATTGTGATAAATATTTAACGCTTTTTTATCATGTGATATAAATATCTCGTGTTAATTATATTTATCGATTCTTTTTATTTGTACAGAAAAGCGATAGTTTTTTTTTCGTTAATCGATTAACGAACGAAAAAAAAGAAAAGTGACCGCACCTTTCCTTGATATAAAATTCGTTGTTTGAACAAATCGTAGATTTTCATATAGAGGAAAGTTGGCCTACCCCTCCTAAAGTGGCACTCCCCTATTTCTCGGAAACTATACATTACACTGTATTAATACTGATAAAAACATGATCTGCTTATATAATTAAAGAAATAAAAACCCATAGTTTGTACATACACAGCTTTGTTTCTATATAAAATAATTTAATAAAAACGAATTCTGAAAAACGAAAATAAAATTTACATGATTTTCTCTTGCAAATTGCATAGTTGAAACAATATTATTGATAATTTTAGATAATTTGATGTTTATAACTTCCTAAAACAGTTTTGTTTATATTTTTTTCTTTCATATTTTTCTCGTAATACGGGTTGAAACATAAAATCGACGTGCAGCGTAAAGCTAACCACCTCTCTGTGAAAATAGATTATAATTACGAAATTTTCAGTTACAATGTTTATATTTCATTAATTTTTTTTCAAATTTGCTTTAATACTTCAAGGTAGAAAAAATATCGTCGAATGCAATAGATCTTCTAATAAGGCGCCAAAAAACGTATAAAGTGGAAAGATTCAATTCTGACCTTTTAATTTTATAAACTTTATTTTATAATACATAAAAATATATTTTATTACTTAATTTATCAATTTATTTTTTAGTTAACTCCTCTAACTTTGTCTGAATTCTGTTATTACTGTGTAGGGTGCCAATTTGAGGCCCAATTTCTCAAACGGTCTTTTTGGATTATGGTGCAAAAACATTAATGATTACAAAATACGAAACAGTATTATAAAAACGGCTCTACTATCTGATAAAAGACATTTTCTAGTTGGTACTTGTGTTTTTAAAGTCTTATTTTTAGTTTTTGTTTTAGAAACATTATTTAAAAACAAAATGGGGTGCCGGTATTGGCGACTTTCCTCTACATATTTTCAACATAAAAAAACTTAAAATTAGGCAAAATTATACAATACATTATTCGATAAATTTACTGCTATCCTAGAAATAGTTTGGAGTAAAATAATATGATATGTTATTTGAATTATTTTCCTGTTTTACATAAATTAATCATGACATATTGTTTTTACATACGAAATTAGAGGGACACTCGTGCTAAAGTAATTTATCAAGCAGTCACTTCTTAAGCCCACTAATTTATTGTCAGCAAACGCATAAACTGAAAATACAGAACAATGCAAACAAGCAGTAAATATATCGATGTGCCGTTTTGTCTGTAGCGCCAATTGTGCAAGGCCGGGCTTTGCTCTTAAAGATGCGACTCATTATGATTTAATCTTAGTAAAAGCTTTTAGTAGCGAAAGATCATCATTACTTGTCCGTAAAAGCTCGATGCCAACTCGGACGGCTAAAAATGTGTTTGTGAACGTGCCCATATGTGTTAATTATAGCTCATTCACTCGGTTATATAGCAACGTAACCCAATTCTCTTGGAAAATTCATACTTTAATCAGTATATTCTAGATCTAGTTTGTTTTAAATATCAAATTATTAATTTATACATATGATATTTATTAATATTTAGATGATAAACTATTACGATCGAGTAGCACGATATAAATGACAATAACATACCACTTCAATGTAATAACTGTCAACGCTCTGTCGATGAATGAGACGTTTAACAAAAATAATTAGAATGTCAGTGACACTCTTGTTAGTAAGAAACGCTATGTGGTGGCAGGGGGTTGCGCGCCTTTCGAACGCCAAGCATTCTAGCTAGGTCTTTGCACTTGACCACTTCCTGGTTGCCAGAGGTACATTTCATCTTGATCGGCCCGGCCGAGTTTGTCATTATTAATTACTTCCGACATTTTGCTTTTAAAATAAATTCGTCTCTCGAATTTGAGAAACATTTAATGGCAAATTATATTTTTTTAACTAATTTGATGAGAATGTTTACCTCAAAAATTTTATATGCTTCAGCTAAATTTAGCTAAATTGCTCTTTTTACAAAGAACTATTAATTCGTCTTGTCATAAATGATTCTATTGAGAAATTTTATGAATAAAATACATTTGTTTCGCGCAAAAACTGCACTGTTAAATTCGTAGTGTTAAATCGAATTTAAGTAATTTTTAATCATTCTTATAGGTCGTCGTTGCTCCTAATATTTCGTCAATTTAAACTAAAATAATAAAGTTAAACAAGTTAACTGTAGAAATGTTAAATTTGACTGAAATTTATTATTTACTAGGTGTATACGGACACTACTTACTTTGAAATTAAGCAATTTAACCACAGAAATGAGTTGATTAGATGAGGTTGTTCTTTTAACTACATATTTTGTGTTGAAATAATAAATTTCGACACGCGTAAAAGTTAAAAATAACAAAATATTATTTAACTCAATGGATTGGTTTAAATTTAATTCTTTAATATTTAGCAGTGTGGTTCAAAGTGCTATGCAAAGAATTATACAATCTGATAGCGTAATGAATTGTACGGTCCAATAATAAATACCTCGCGACAAAAACGAGTTTGCAGCAATACTTATGCGACGCAATTTGGGTCACGCGCCACCAACGTATATTAAAGTTAAGATAAAAGAAACGGCGAAGGAGCAAAGGGAGCGAGACGGACAAAGAGAAAGAGAAAGAGGAGCGTATTAACAACTCTGGAGTCGCGAAACGAGATCACGGCCGATTCGATGGTAGGCATGCCTGACGCGCCAGGCGGAGGGGGCGAGGACTCCCCGCGACTCCCGAGGGAGTAATCCCCCAAACGGCGGGCTAGACGTCAGTTCCGCCGCTTTAATCTAATTCGGTCGGCTCGCGAACGCGAACGAGTTACGAGGCTTTTCAGATCCGGTGGCACGCTTTTCTTCGACCGTGGCCACCGCCGTTCGATCATCGACCGAAATAGCATTGGCATTGTTCCGTTTCCCTCCAGAAGAACCGGCTCTCTCGGGTGCGGGCAAGGAGGTCGACTAATTTCGACCTCCGTCGTCGCCGCCGCCACCACCGCCGCCGCCGCCGCCTCTGCCGATAGGATACGATGCCGCGAGCACGCGTTTCTCCTACATCTGGATTACACACCGATCGATCTCTCTCGAGAGTCGAAGTGTTTGACGTTGTTTTTTTTTTACGGCTCATCGATTAGCCATTACCTGCGAACGGCGAGCACACACGTGGGGAAGGCCTGCTCCGAGTCCGTTCTTGGCTTTTACGGGCAGAGTCAAGGTCCTCCACTCAACGCGAGTCCAATTTGCTTTTCGACAAGATGTAGTCCGATTGTATGCTCAATGCTTTAACGACTCACTGTTGACGCTATTTATAACGTCATATTGATATTATGTAGACATCTCTCTTATATTTCATTTATTTCCCTTTGTCTTACCTTTCTCTTTTGTTTGCACGTGCTACCGCCATTTCCTCACATATATTTCTGTTGAATATCTCGTTAGTCGACAAGTTCTGACCTTCAGAAGACTTGATATACCGATATTATTAAACCCACACCGATTCTATTATTATTTAATAGAGTGTTGAAATGCTAAAGATAGAAATTCGATCCAGTGGCAATTCATGAGACCGCAATAGCATTTATTAATAATAAAGCAAAGTGTCAAAAGTGTCACAAGTGTGATTAAGATAGATTGTAAAATTTGTGTCCTCCAAGAGTTAATCTCAAAATCATCGATAAGCATTCGGAAGCTTTTCTGAATCCGCATATGGTCACGTCGAGAAAGATGTTTTGATATACACACTGTTAAAAATGTCAGGAAATTTATTGTATTTTTAAGTTACAGATTAAATTTAATGTACATTAAAAATGTACATTTTATACACATGCTTTTCAGTTACAGATACATTAAATTTAATGTAATTAAATTTAATGTATCTGTAACTGAAAAGCATGTGCATAAAATTTAGTGCACTTTTGACATATTAAATTTACATTAAATGTACATTAAATGTTTTTAACCTGCTTAAAATTTGCTTCCGTTACATAACATTAAATTCTGCTGCCGATTTTTAACAGTGCAGTGTCCCGTAGTAGATGGTATAAACAAGAAGAAAATGATCCTACATGAAAAAAATAAGTTGAAAACGTCGAATAAAATTTTTTCGTATGATGCGTCATTTTCGAAACACTCGACTGAGAATTAGTATCTTTTTACATGAAATATAAAGTACTACATAAACAATTAGTTTTTTGATAACTGTACTTTAATACTTTTATGCGCATTATAATGAGATAAATCAATTGATGTGTAAAAACATATATAATTGCATTTCAAAAATATGCAATATGCAATTACACATATCAATTGATTCATCTCGTTATTACGAGCATAAAAATATTAAGGTACGGTTATAAAAAAATGAATAATTTATGAGATTTTATATTTATTTTATATTTCATCAAAAAAATGCCGATTTACAAAGTCAGTTATCTCAAAAATGATACATCATACAAAAATTTTATTCTACATTTCCGATTTATTTTTTTCCTTTTTCAGTTGCACCACCAATTACGAGACATTCTGCACATTTAAATAAAAGACTGAAGAAATGTAAACTATTTACGAATACATATAGTTCGCATACGTATAGTACGCTACGTAAAAGGAAAATGATCTTTCATCGCATTTATATCGTAATCGTACAGGTTAATAAGTTGAGGTCATGCACGTTCTTTCACAATGCGGCTTGTTTGCCGAGCAAAAGATTTCTTGGATTAATTACGGTTGCGTGCCAAAGTGGACGCCCGACGCGTCGGATAATCTGACGAGTAAATTCGCGGAGCGAGACGTCGCAAGACGCAACGCCGATTTATTTTGGTTTGCATCCCGATACGCTGTCGACGTACACGTTTATTTTCGGCGCCAGTCGGGGAAGTGGTCCGGACCGGTGGATTGCGCAGCCGATGCTCCATCACCCACTTGTGTCTCGCGTGTTTCGTGATTCTTCATTTTACGATTCCATTGCACATCTTCATAGAATTTTAATGGAGCATATCGCGTCCCTTCAACGAAAAAATCTCAATAAAATACAAATAAGAACATTAAATCTTGAATTAAAGGATCGTAAGCGCTCTGTTCGAATTATTATCATTCTATTATATTGTTTAGGTCAATAATAATAGAAAATTTTAAGATGCCTTAATTAGATTTTTTTTTATCAGAAGCGTGTCTATAATTTTCTTTTGTTTAGAAAAATAAACATTAGGAAAAATGTTTCACGTTATTCATTATTTTTTATTTCGATATTTATCTCAGTACTTATCTTGATACGTTCAAAAGGAAATGATTTTCAAAACGGTATCTTAAAGACTTGACAGCATTTATAGATAATACGTATCGTGTAAAATTGTACCAAGAAATGATTGAGTCATATTCTACGTAGGACATTTAGCATTCAATGTTGCAAAATTTATTTGCTGTCAATAAAACAAAGCGAATGAGATTAAGATTATCTTAAATCTCGCAGCACAAACACATATGCACTTAAAGACAATGCTCGATATTAATTACATTAACGGATCTTTATTCGGAAACCATTAAACTACGACAATCTGAATGAACTGCGCAAAAATTCAAATAAAAAATGCAAGTGAATATTAAAACCAGTATATCGGAATCTGCATCACTGTTACGTTGCTTAGCAAATGAATCTTTTATTTCTCTTAGTTTATGTAGATTACAATTAAATTTGTATGTAATCACCATTACAGTGCAAAAATTTAATATTTTTGTCTTACATTTTATTAAATATTGTAGATATGAAAATAAATCTTACATTAATAAATTAAGAGTTTTTCTTCATTTTGCTGTAATATGACAGGATATTTTGACATTTATTAAAACAGAGATTTAATATTCTCGTGGTTAATTCTCGTAGTAAATAAAAAAAATTGGCCTTCTGATGCTACTTTTGGCCCTGATACTAGCTTCAAAGAAGAAAACAATGAAAAATTTGATTTATGCAGCGAAAATTACTATATTTTGCCACAGTTTTAAATAAATAACTTTTAAACGATCGAGTAAGTGGATCTAAATGAATTTTTGTACGAATATTTATTAGAATTTTATTAGTATATGTAAAAATTTTGATTTAATCAGTGATGCCACTTCCCCAACAAATTTGCAAATAAGTACTGCAAAACGCAATTTTATATAAGAATCAAGAGTAAACAAAAAATTTAATGACTTTTAACCCAATAAGTGAATTGTGCTCTTTTACACAAACACTCAAACATAATACTAAAATATTCTGAAAATGAAATTTTTATATTTTTGGTAATTGTTTTGATATGAAGATATGACCCATACACCCTTAAACACTGCGTCTGCTATAACGAGTAAAACATTTTCTGAATATCGCACGTATTCAATTCGTCGATGGAACAACGCGAGTTGATCGTGTAGCGCGTTCTCTTGGTGTATCTGCATTTTTGTCACATTGCTATCTTGTTTGCCCACTCGCGTCGCAATTCGAATGCGATAAATCGAAGAGCGACCGCAGAGGAGGCGTCCAATCGCTTCCGTGAAATCCAACTTCATTGGATTCCATCGCATTCGAGTCACTCGCGACGGCATCACATCGCAAGAATGTGGATCATCGAGGATTTTCGATAAGGGGCTCGCGCTCCCGATATCTTCTCGTTGGAGGCGCGCCAGAGAGATGTACCGCGCGCAAAACGCGCGGTATCGGGAATCGCGAATCCTGACGTTCATCCGTACAAACCGATGAGGTAACCGAAATAAAATCTATCGGGTGACGCCAGAAGCTGACTCTGTTCTCGGGCGATCGCGGTCGACCATACGCGCGATAAACACCGGTGTGATGCGCCTTCAAAGCACCCCGCGTGTAGAGCGAACGTATTTGGCGGATTGAATGCAGCGTTAGTTTAGAATTGTAACCGAATTATTCTTGACCGTGTTAATGGAATCGCGCGGAATTCAACTTCCACTGTTATTTGAAAATCCGTATTCTCCGTTTCCTCCGATAAACTTAGAATTGTTTGAATTGAATGAGTTATACTCTACACCGTTAGATGTACTTTTTATTTATATCTAATCTCTTAAACAAAATAATATTCTTTAAACTCTCAAGTAATAGGAAGGCTTTACCTTACGAGTGATTACGACGATATAGAACGATAACGGAAGATAATCATCCATGTCATAAATTTTACAACTGATTACAGTATTAATGTAGTGTTAATATTTTTTTTATTTTTATTCCTAATAATTCTCTCATTAATTACTTTAATTATTATTATTTTATTTTTATCACTTATCTCCCTATTATATATTAATTTAGTAATAATACTTCTACCTCAAATATTAATTATTGAACATAAAAGGGTAATAAATATTTTCTCTATTTTTAATCCATCTACTTCTATATCTTTATCTTTAAATTGAATAACATTATTTTTATTATTTTTATATTTTCTATACAAATTTTGATTTATTTCTTCACGATTTACTTTTATATGATCTCTTCTTATATGATCTCTTCTTATTAATAT
>QKQZ01051694.1:0-12158 GCA_003595255.1 Solenopsis fugax
CGACGGCGTATGTACGTATACCGCGCGGTGCACACGCTCGATACTTTATCCTCACCTACCGTTTTTCCGCGCCCGTCCTTCCACGCGCGAAGCGAAATCAACCCTGGGAGTCGCGTGCTCGCCAAATCCCTCGCGGGCACGGCGTTACCCAGCTGGACGGGAGGGCATGGAAGGAATTCGCGGAACGAACGAGCTTACTTTACGCGAGGCAGAAGGTAGCAACTTGAGAAACTTATTTATACCTTCTGACCCCAGCTAGAAGTCGAATAAATCGACTCTTTGTGGCTGCAGTTACCCTTGTTTCAAATTTTACATTTTTTTTTTTTTGCTAAATAATGAACACACACGAAAATTTATAATGTCCGTGTGTATCGAATTTTTAATTAACGTTTAGCTAACGTTTCGACATTCCACTTTTCTCAGCTAAATCGAAAAACATAGAGAAATTCGAATGAGCTTATTTTTCGTTCAGCTCGAGAAATATCTTCTGACTCCATTTAGAAATTAAATAATTCTATCAGCCGTATTTATACCTGTTTCAAATTTTACGTTTTTTTTTCTAGTAATAAACACACGCTGATGCAAAATACCTTATGCACCAAATTTTTAATTAACATTTTATTAACGTTTCGATGCTTTTCCCAACTGGATGGAAGGACATGGAGAAATTCGAATGAGCTTATTTTTCATTAAGCAGAAGGTAGCAACCTAAGAAACTCATTATTTTTTACTCTAATTAGTATATTGAGGAAAAAAGTCGTTAACTTGACTAAATTTTTTAACTCGATCAATTTTTTTCAGTTCAAGTATTTATGTATTTGACTTAAATACATAAAATACTTGAACTTCTATTTAAGCAATTATATTTAACTTAACTATATATATATATATGTATATAATTTAAATACATAAATACTTGAACTGAAGAAATTCTATCAAGTTGAAAAATTTAGCCAACAACATTTTTTCAGTGTAGTTAAACAATCAACTTTATGAGCTGTGCTCGTAACTATTTCAAATTATCTTTGTTCTCTGGTGATAAACACACGCTGTTGTAAAATACTTTTTATACTGAGTTTTTTATTAACGTTTTATTAAAATTTTAATGTTTCTCTTTTCCCAACTGGATGGAAATACATGGAGAAATTCAAACGAACTTATTTTTTATTAGGCAGAAGGTAGCAACTTCAGAAGCCTATTTCTTTTACTTTTTGACTCTAATTAAAAATTAATTAACTCTAACGGTTGCACTTATATCTGTTTCAAAGTTTACGTTTTTTTGAGATGATTTAGATTCAAAACGCATGTAAATTCAAAATGCTGTGTGCATCGAATTTTTAATTAACGTTTCGATGTTCCTCTTTTCCCAGCTTTTCCCAGCTTTTCCCATTGAAAGGCATAAAGGAATTTGGAAACAAACGAGCTTGCTTTTCGTGAAACAGAAGGTAGTAGCTCGAGAAACTCATTTATACCTTTTAACTCCAATTAGAAGTTAAACAATCAGTTCTAGTCGTACTTATTTCGAATTTTTCTTTTTTTTCGGATAATAAACACACGCAGATTTTTAATGTCTTGTGTACCAGATGTTAATTTTTAATTGACGTTTAATTTTCCCAAATGGACGGAAGCGCATGGTGAAATTAGAGCAAGCTTATTTTCCGTTAGGCAAAAGGTAGCAACTCGAGAAACTCATTTATACTTCTGATTCTAGTTAGAAGTTATGCAATCACTGTTGTCTGTACTTACAATTCTTTCAAATTTTACGTTTTTTTCTTGGATGATAAACGCACGTAAGTTCAATATACCTCGTGTGCCGAATTTTTAATTAACGTTTCGATGTTTCTTTTTTCTCAGCTTTTCCTACGGAAAGGCATAAAAGAATTCGGGAACGAATGAGCTTACTTTTCGTAAGGCAGATGGTGCGGCAGCTTGAGAAACCTATTTATACTTTCTGACTCCAATTAGAAGTTAAACAATCTGCTCTGTCGGCTGTAATCATACTTGTTTTGGATTTTATGCTTTTTCGGATAATGAAGGCGAATTCAAAATGCCGTGTGTACCGAATGTTTAATTAACGTTTAATTAACGTTTCGATGTTCGTCTTCTCCATTTTGAAATCCACTTTTTCTAATATCGATTTATGCATTTGCAAAAAAGCTCTTCAATGAATTTCTAATTAAGGAGATTATGTGAAAATGAGATCTGAGTTTATTTAAATCGCCATAATTATTTCTTTTCCGTTTGCACAGCGTTTTTGTAATCGCAACACATTTTCGGAAGTACATACAAAGTTTCTCTTAAATTTATTCCGTTTTCTCACTCGAATTTAGCCGAGTTTTTTTATTTCTCATTGCTTTGCGTTTCAAGTATACATTCGTCTTTCTGTCATCGATTGTGCTTCTTCTATAAATCTGGAGCAATCTGTAGATTCACTTTTTGCAGACTGAATTTCTTTAAGTTTTTGATTTAATCAATTAAAATGCTGATGTTTTAGTCACGTAATCGGTACACATCAAGTGATAAAATATAATCAAGATATATAAAGATATAAAAATACAAGAGATAAAATTACAAGCGATAATCAACAAGTCAGAAGTATAACAAAATAATATCAATGATCAACAAGATATTAACAAAACATTTCTATTTATTTCGATTTTATTTTAATTTTCTATTTTAATTTGCGCATTGAGAACTGGATAAGTGGAACTCGATCGAAATTATTAATAAAAAGAATATATAAGATGTCCCACTTTTCGCGTATTATTTTTTAACGTTTTTAATAAATCTGGAATCAATTTTTCTTTAATGAAAATATCAAGAGAGGTCATTTTTTTTAGGAAAACTTTTTCCACCTTCAGCCTCATATATCTTCGTGCTTAAGCTCCAAAGTAAAATTTCATTAAAATATAAACTGTATCTAATAAGATTAACTGACAGTGAATAATTTTTCAATCCATTGGATTGCTTGAGTTTTATTCGCTTTTTTTTCGCTTGTAGCACTGTGCGTGCTTCGATTACTGTGTCCGCTGAAAAAAAAAATCACCTCTGGGTGGATTAAAGAACTGTCATTAAAAAATCATCTACGGAAAGTGGGGCGCCCAGTAATATCCCTCTGTACGTGCGCTGTTAATAAATTATTTTATATACATTTGATACACAAAACACATAAATTCCCATTACGCCTTTAACGTCATCGGCCAGGATATATTGCCTCGCGATTTTTTACTAATGCAGATTTATCTCAATCTTCATTACATATAACGAGATATATGATACAAGTTTAAACCACGTGGAATGATGGCTTGTGTGACAGGTGGCGTATTATATATTTAACACACGTACGAAAAATTGCTGTCGAGTCGAATTTTGTCTTATCGCGGCGTCAGTCTTTATCACATTATCTGTCGCACGAAATACATTTCTCTAACATGATTCCCATTCTCGGACGATTATAATTTATCGTGTCCCTGCTTTAGTCCGATTCTCGTTGCGTGTATATATCGCCGATTAAACGATTCGCTGATAAATGGGAATAAATACCGCATGATATAAGCTGCAGCAATTATCGGCAATGTACCGTCGGCAACATTCCGCCCGACATCAATTTGGACGCTTCATTGTTCATTGATGTTACAAATTGTTTTCTTGCCCCTATTACACGATTTGCGTACTGCAAAGTGGAAATGCAAATTTAATCGAAATAATCACATAACATAAAAACGGAAAAGTTCGTGCGTTACAAATTCGTAAGCACTCGCGTGGAGCGGGAATTATAAATTTATTTAAATATAGATATTAAATATTAAATAAATATATTAAATATAAATTAAATATTACGTAACAAAATATTTTTTAAAATATTGATTTCTTTTAATTTTTAATTTCTGAAAATTATTATTTTATCTTTAAAACACGTCTCTCAGTTTATAATTATAAAAAAAAAATAAAAACACGTAAAAAAGTCACACGTTCACTTACGGCTTAGCTACTAATATAATTACATTTGATTACAAACACGAACCAATTAGGCAAATTTGCGTAATTTTTCTCATTTCGTAAATACCCTCTCTTATAATTAGTGTTTTTGATATTTATCAAAAAGTTATTAGGTTCAAGACTAAGAATGTTAACTTCACTTACTTATTATGTACACTGAGAAAAAAAAACTGTTAACTGAACTAAATACGTTTAGTTGCATATGAATTACTTAGTTCAAATGTTAATTTATTTGAGTCAAATACACGGTAGTAATTCGAATGATCCTTTCACTTATCTCGAAATGACATTTCTTTGAATTAACAAATGTTTGCTTGACAGCCCGTGACCGCTGCATTTAGTTGAATGAACTAATATTTTTTTAAGTCAACAAATTTTTTTTCTCAGTGTACTTAACAAAATTGAGTAATATTATATAAAATTTTTCCTCGCGTTATTTCAAATTAGTTACTACAGTTACGTTCGAAAATAAAATAATTATCGTGATGTTTACGAGGTGACACTGCATAATTTTAAATTATTGTAAATTATATCTGTGATATATTATAATATCAGGAGTAAAGTTTCTGTGTTGTACCCGTCTTCCCTTCACGTTTTCAACGATACATCTGATAACTCGGAAGCGGAAGATAAATCATTTTCGCCGCCATCGATATCCGGTAGGTTTAGTGACCGATTTTTCCCGCTTTATGTAATCCCGACGGGCAAACACACGCTCACGCGAACGCTAGATAAAACGACCTCGAGATAAGAGGATTAAGTGTCGCCTACTCGCGCCGCGAGCGGACGCGAGGGGAAAAACGCGCTTTCTTTTCAGCCGCGCCGCGTGTCACTTATGAAAAATCGTGTCCCTTTGTCACTTTCAACGTCGCGGATAGCATCTACCGTCGCGCCGTGTCGCGTTTGGGTAGATGGAGATCGAGATCACGATACGAGTTTATATCACGCGGGAATATCGCAGATACTTTGACGTTTAAATGAGCTCGTCCGCATTTTGCTTCGCGATTCGCGTGGACGATAACGGATCACTTATCTTTATATTTCCGCATAACACTCGGTGTTACCTGCGAAGATTGTAGGCTCGACTCTCCAGTCGATCGATATCACGGCGGATCTCACTCGCAATCATTACGTGCAAAAATAAGTTAACCCTTCGTCTGCATTCTAGATCTTTTTTTCGGTGCAATTTTGAAATTTTACTTTCAAATTTCACTGCTCAATTTCAATTTTTATTAGATAAAGGTTTTAACATTTGAGTTAAAGAACTGTTTAGTAATGTAATAGAGATGTTGAAAAGTAGCTCTAAATTTTTTTAGATTTTTTGAAAATCTAGCGAATCTAGAAAAAAAGTAAAAAAATTTAGACTAGACCAAAAAGACCCAGATTGCAGACTAAAGCTGAAAGTTATCGAAATTTAAAAACTGCAGGTTTCTTACACTGAGAAAAAAAGATTTGTTGAAAAACTAAAATATTTAGTATAATACGTTCAACTAAAACGTTGATTCAACAATTATTTAGTTGCACAAAAAAAGATATAATTTATTTATTTCAACCATTAACATTTTTTCAATCTAGATTTAACTAAACCAATTCAATATTTAATTGAACGTATCGAATTAAATATTTTAGTTTATCAACAAATTTTTTTCTCAGTGTAGATTTATTCTTTTTTTCTGGCCAATGACAAAAAATATTGGTCGTGAATATCCGAATTTTAATTCTAAAGCTGCAAAGAGCAAAACAACGAATAATTTGATTTATAATGGCTTATGCATAAAGGATCATATTTTGTCGTTTTAAATAACTTTTAAACGAGTAAATCGAATTCAAATAAACTTTTGCTAATATTTATTGAAGTTTCATTAGTACGTATAAAAAATTGGATTCAATTCATAATGCTATTTACTTTATCATTAAATTTGCAAATAAATATTGCAAAACACGATTTCACATAAGACTCGAGAGTAAACGAAAAATTAAATAGCCTTTAAACCAGTAAGAGAATTGTACTCAAATTTTAAACAGATAAATGAACGTTATAATAGAACAATCTATGAATTTTTTATATTCCTGATAATGCTTTGAGATGTGACATATGCTTAAGTACATAAAGTTTGTTTATATGGAATTGTGTTTTCTTAAATGAATCTTCTGTGAAAAAAGAGACTTTATTCAACGTTGTAGAACATTCTATACTATGTCTCTTCTATAATCAATAACGGACCATCTTGTGTGTACAGACGGGGCGCTGAGTAATCACCTGCAATTTTAAGCGGGGACGCGAACGGGTTATTGAAGGTTATTGAGTCTTTTAATAATACGAACACGTGTACACGAAAGTAGCATAATAGGCTTTTTCTGGATCGATGTGCAATCAGCATTCGAGCGCTCGAGGACACTCGGCATATTGAATATATACGAAGGTAGATAAATTTACAGAAATTTTATACATAACGGAACCCCGTGGAAACAAGCAAATTGTAAGAAAAATTAACACCGAGCGACAATTTCTGTGTGATATTCATGTTTTTACGTAAAATTGATACATATTACGATTTATACGATAAAAATATATGCAAACAAAAGCATACCGCGGAATAATTATAGGAAAAAATATTAAACAACTATTTGCTTTATTTATTCTTATATACATAATTATGTAAAAATATAAAATGTGATTTGTAACGTAATTACTCCAGTAAACTTTTTTACTTTATATTTACCCTTCTGAGGGCCTGCGAAGTTTGAGCTTAATTAGTTATATTCCTCATTTCCTTACGGTTTCCTATCGGAAATCGATTTTTGTAATTCCTCATACTAATGGTTTTTATTCTTTTTTTTTCTCTGCCTTTCCGCATAATTCTTTAATTATAACCTCGACTATCATAGTTCGTTTCCGCGAATACTTCGTTGAGTTAAATCTGCAATTAAACTGCCAGTTGCTGCCGTTGAAAGAACTACTGTCGTGCAATTAGCGATGACGACAATTTCATCGTCGGTGCGCGCAGGGACACTTTATTGTTCCCACCGCGAAATAAATCATTCTCACCTTTGTGCCTGCCTTAATGAATCGTCCATTTTCAACGTCACTGAATGTCGAGAATTAGGTCAGAGATGCGAGAATCGAAGCGTAGAGAAATTTGCATAATAAAAAGTTATTGATAACTCGTTTAAGATTGAAAGTTCTGAATAATATAATAAGACATATACACATCATCTACGCGAGTGCTTTATTTTCTATGGGCAATAATAATAATAATTGAGCATGTACGTTGCATATTTATACATCTAAATTTAAAAAAAGTTTTAAAATTTATTTCAAAATGTTTTATTTAGATGTTTTTATAGTTTTATTATGTTTTTTATATTATCTTGCTTTATAGTTAATTTTGTTTTATATTTTTATAAATATTACGATAAAAAAATAATTATTTTTATAAAATTATTACTAGGAAAAATAACGATTTTTGCATACTTGTAGATTGTTCAAGTTATTTTCTTTGTGCAGTTTCTTTTATTTTAAAATTTTTCAAGTCTATTTATTTCTTTTCGGTTATATATTTAACTACAAATTTGTGCGAACTAGGAACAGTTTAAAAATACCAATTTAACATTCCATATTTTTGAAACACTATTTTTTCAAGTTGCAGGATTATCTCTCGTTTCAAAATATTGATATTATATTATCAATATTATCAAAATCGTATTACTTTTTACGTACAGTTTTAAGACAGAAACTATAAAGGCAAAAAAAATCTCTAGAAATAAAATATATTAAAATTAAGCAATGAAACAAAGGATATGCGAGTCAAACGTGATAGTTGGTGCGTCAATAATAATGTAAATATATTTAGTAAATGCTTAATACATCGATAATGCAAATAAACGTCGAAAATTATTCTTAAATGTAAATAAGCATCGGACGCGGTTCGACTATCTTTGAAGTCATTCTCAACGATAGTTAGTAATTAACGAAATCAATATGCTAATAGCTGTTTAGTGGTCATTGAACGATGACAAACATTATAAAAAACTTCTCAGATTCAGCACAGGTTGTATCCGACACAAGAGCGAGAAAATGGCAAGCCGTGTAGTCATCTCCATGAATTCAAAAATTCTCAAAGAATTCTCAAAGCAATGTCCCACAAGATTGATAAGCCAGATGGACATGAGATAGATCATGCAGTAAACTGTGATGGACAGTAGACATGAATCATCGGAAGTTATAATACGTTTTCAACATTATCCTTCTGAAATATCTTTCAAGATAATTGCTTCCGGTAGATCCTTTGGAGGAATGGAAGGGAGAACTAGTTTGCAATCTTGGACGGTGGCTCGTATTACCTACAGGTCACGACGTCAGAAAGCGAAGGAAATCTTCCGATGTTGGAACATATTATGGTCTAGTAAAGGAATCGATCGGCGCAACAGGCGGAAGGAAATAATATCCGTTGCGGTCAAACTGACCGGATTGCCCTTAGGACCTCCTGTACTAATTTCCGTGCGATATAAACGCCAAGAAATATATATCGAGTGAGAAAAAGACAGAGCAAAATGAATGTTGATTGCAATATCGCCGTAATTCCAGGCAAATATTTGTTCACACTTTATTTATTTATTTCGTTATTTCGTTGCTTTGACCACGAAAATGTCTTCTTATCTCTCCTCTCAAAATGATTTATTTTTTTAACAAATTGTCTCATCATTACAGAACGAGTGCTAATTTATAATAACATGTAAAGAATGGAAATCCCTATAAAATGTACTACATATTACTAAATAAAGTTGTTAACTTGACTACATTTTTCAACTTGATTAAATTTCTTTAGGAAGTATTTAATTTAAACACACAAAATATTTGAACTTTAGTTTAAGCATTTATACATTGAACTTAAATACATAAATATTTTAACTGAAGGAATTTAATCAAGTTGAAAAATTTAATCAAGTTAACAACTTTTTTCTCAGTACAACTATGTTGACTAATGCATCTCTCTTTTTCTGGATTAAATACACTCGCTGGTTATTATTGTACACGCTAATAAGGCATGTAATTAATTAGCTGCAGCTAAAAAAAATGATCTCTGACATCTAGATTATGATGACATACTATCTTGATGCGACAGTTACAATCGGCAACTATATTTCTCACAAAGATCGTTCTAGTATCATTGTAGTATTGAAACCCATATTTATGCAATGCAGTAATTTATAATTGGCAATGAGACCTGAATTTTTTAAAAGGTATTGCTAGAATGTTGTTGCTATCAATTCTATATATGACAAACAATATTTTAACAGATACAAAAAAATAGCGATAAATTTTTGTTGTAACATTTAGAAACCTACCTACATCAAAAAACATTTTTTTGAGTGTACAACGATCTTCTGGCGAAGTTTAACATCTTCGAGATCGTAATTTCGCGCATTTTCTTTGATGTTGCACGTAACTAAATATGTAAGGAAGGTCCGTTGTACACATTTGCGCCCTGGCATAATATTATCCGTCGGCAGACGCGTTAAACGACGTTGCTAATTTATTGCGATACTACTCGGCGAGCCTCGGTTTTAGGTCACCTTCTTCGTTTATGCAAAACCATGTGCGAGTAGATCTTGAAGCCAGGGCGCCCCAGTTACTTGTTTCTTTGGCGCTTGTAAAAAGCGAGTGCAGATGAAGCGACGAAAAGCGAGTCAGTCAGTGAGTTAAAATAGTCAAAAGTTAGTGCCGGCCAATTCGTACTCCGGCTGACTATACGAAGATTTAACCACTGCAGCTGACAAGTTATGCCATCGCAGCATCACGTAACTGACGCGGTCTTTCATTTGCCATGTCCTCTGTCAGAATGTCTGTGTGATTATAAAACATTAAAAAAGAAAAATATATATATATGTGCACATGAATAAATATAAAATTATTAAATATTAAGAATTTTCTTTGAAAATACTTCATATTAAAAATAGTATTAGAGATACAATATTATATGTGATATCTTTTAATACAAGAATTATTCTTATAATATTATATAAATTATGCAAAATAAAGTATGATATTCATATGTAAAATTATACTATTAGTCTAATATCGTATATTATAAAAATATACTGTTTTTTAAATATCAGTTTTGTAATATTTTTCGTCAAAATAGAATTTTTCCGAAAAAAAAACTGTTTCGAATTATTAATTTCATCTAGAAAAAATAATGTAGAGTACAATATCGAGGAGTGCAGTTTTATAACCATTAATTTAATTTTAAACTTGAAAGAACGGCAGAGGTATAATGAGGAAAAAAGTTATTTATAGCTTTATTGCTAACTTAGCATTTGTTACCAATATAATTCAGAATCGAGTCTTGACGAGAATAGCAAGATATTTTATTCGTCGCAACTTTTTTTTATTTTTAACGCTATCCTTGATAAGCAAACTTCAAATGAAAAGTCTGCTTGGGAATTTGAAGTAAAAACGGCTGGGGGATAATAGTGACGCAAAGTTTTATTTGTACGTAGTTTTCCAAGTCGCGATTGTAGTTTTTATTTTTCGTATAAACTGTCAAGATTTAAAAATATGTTTTGCTAGATCCGAGACATCTTGTACACATAGCACCGGATTTGACTGCATTGCTCTTTTATAAAGTGCCTCGTGTAAACGACGAAACCTGTCCCCAAGAAGATAAATTGCAACATAAATCTTCAGTGGCAAGACTTCGCGCCACACACACAGAGGGTGTATTTCTTTCTATAAAACATTTTCCGGCGAAACAAAATAGTCCAGAAATGATAACGATCTGATTACGATGGAGACTAATGTAGGTTTAGTTTATAAATGCCCAGTCAGATCCGCAAAGATCCTTGCAATGAAGAACATCTTGATATTTCGGGAAGACAAACTTAAATTCACATATTTAAATTTGTTCTGTATTATTTACTTAGGAAGAGTAATGTAAAGAGCAATAAGGAAAGGTATAGTTTTACAACTTATTAATTTAACATCAAATCTAAAAAAAAGCAAAGGTATAATGAGAAATGAGTTATTTATACTTTTATTGTTAATTTATTAATATTTATTGCTAACATAATTATATTCAGAATTGGGAGAAAATAGCAAGATATTTTATTTGTGTGTGTATATATATATAATCTTTTATTTTTAGCGCATCCTTAAGAAGCAAAAAGCTTCGAATGCATAATTACATAAAAATCGTCCTAGGCCATTTCATGGAATTTTTTGCAATATTGTTAGCTTTCCTTATTCTGGTGAATTAATTAATCAACTACATAGTCTTAAAGCAAATAATATATTTGATAATTTCATCGATGCATAATAATTATGCATAATGAACTTGTAAAAAAATTTTACGAGTGACAGTTTCACTCATAAAATTGATTTTGAATTATGTGCTTTGGAGATTTATCGACGCGCAACACTGTTTCTATCTTTTTTTTTTTTTTAATCAAAAGCGTATTATTGTCTCACGCGACCCAGTCGTTAAGATTGTTGACTGTCGTCAACTTGTACAATTTATGTTACGGTGTGCTCTTGGGATTGCATTCATGACGTTAAGCGTCTAATCAGATATACAGGGTGTTTCAAACTTATCGCGACACCCATTAACAGCAGATTCCTGGGATCATTTCAAGATAAAAAAATGTACCAAAATGTCGAGGCTACAATAGTTTTTAAGTGAGAAGAGTTTAAAGCTGGCACATCAAACTATCCAAAATTCATGCGCTCGGACATGGCACATCGCACAATGAACGTGATTGCAAAATCAATACGAAAAATAAGAATCTTGTATTTGGGAACACCTTCACTACTTTGCAGCCTCAACATTTTGATTTTAGGATTTTTGTCTTGAAATGATCTCAAGAATCTATCATTAATAGATGTTACGGTAAATGGGACACACTATATATCGTTAAAATTTTCAACTTGACCATCGCCGCGCATGTTAATACATACAATGTCAGTTGCATCGTAAAAAACAGCTACGTTATCAAGTGCATGACTTTATCGCTCGCGACACGATCGATGCATTATTCTGCAACTTCTTTCAATTTGTTATAATTTTTTAAAGCAAAATAATTTTATATTACATTAGAATTTTAATATATTATTATAATATAATTTTAATATATAATTTTTCAATTATAATATATTTTTA